>JANVCC010010235.1:5050621-5086802 GCA_025345505.1 Todiramphus chloris collaris
CCAACAAACCCCGCAATAGAACTCAAACTCCAGATCTTTAATGGAAAAAACTTACATTTTTCAGGGACGAAGGAGAAGATGGGAGAGAAGGGGGTGGGGGTGGGGGGGAGAAAAAAAAGCTAAGCGACTGTCAGATCAGCTCAGGATCTCCATTAGAATGCAGAGTGCTCCAGAGTAATTACAAAACAGCTGTAATGGAAAATTGGTAGTCAAACCCATTTTCCACCAACTAGAACGGTGAATGGGCTCCATTATGTTCCTAATTCTCATTAACTTAATTTGCATAGGAAACAATGAAGGAATACCTAATGAGTTAGACTCAGCTAGCAGCAGATCGATACCCCTGTGAACAGGGGTTCGACCCATAATTACAGGACATGTGGCAAAGCCAGAATGTTTCTCCTCTTACATAGGGGAGATAGAAAGGTTGGCCTTGCTGTTGTTATTTATTTAAAGGCTGGAAATGTGGTGCCTGCAGAGGGGGGAATTTGTTGCTGTTTGGAAGTGGTGGAGGAGGGAAGGTTAGTTTTTTTTCTTTCTCACTTTGTTCTGTGGCTTTTAGGAATAAATGTATCACTTGACTTTCTCTTCTACATTAAAACAGCAAATTCTTAAAAGCTGTTCTTCTGGCTGAAGTTTAAGAGCTGGGATGTGCTGATGCTGTACACTGAGGGCTGCAGCAAGTGCTCTCACTGAACGTATTCCAGGCCAACTAAAACCTGTATAAATACGCGTCATGTGTCAGCACGTCTGAGCCTTCCTACCCAGCCAAGAGGCACAGCCTATTCACCTGGGCTCAGCTCTGTGCAAACACAATCACATGGTATTAGAGGACCAACAGATGTAAATACCACTGGCTCAGAGCACTTGTGTGTCTCTTTGCAGTGTAATCTGGGGGAGGTCTGGGTTCAATTCCCATTCCTGGCAGCATGACCGTATTTGCAATCTTGGATTTGTGCATTCAGTTCTCTGGCCTTTAACTCTTGTCTGTGGAACAAGAGTAGCAAATCCCTGCTGTGATTTAGATCCTAAACTTTCTGAGGAAGGGTCTGGTTGATCCAAAAATTAAGGTAATCTGAAAGAGGTATGTTTTCTCTCACAAGTAGAGACTGCGAGCAAGGTGGGAGGCTATTGCTTCTGTAAATTAGGAAATTTTTTTCTGATTTTCCTGACTTACCAATCCTGTACCAAGATCATGCATAGAGGTATTAAGACAGCTACTTGAAATGGTTGAATCTCTCCCAGTGGTCTCACGGTTTAATTTAATCTCTATTGTTCTTTCTGAGTGAAATTTCCCCTGTGAAGAAGACTTCCAAAAAAAAAGAGAAAATCCAAAACCAACATTATGTGAGTCCTCAAAAGCGTTTTAAATTAATGTTACCATATTTTGTTATGTACTGCAGCTATGCAGTCCTCACAATGCAGAGGGTACATGCTGTGGCAGGTAAAAAGAAATCGTGCCTGCCTTAACAAGCTCACAATGCACACAGATCAGGTAAACAGAGGAAGTATTCTTATGCCCCTTTACAGGTCAAGACTTGAGTCACTGGGTGATTCAGTGACAAGCCCAATGTCACACAAGCAACCTGTGGCAAAGTTAGGACATACAGAGAAGGTAGTTAAATCCTAGGCAGATGCATTTATTACTGCAACGTCATTCATGGATAAGCAAAACTTAAAAGGTGTATAGATTTTTGCGTCCAACCATGTTATTTTTTTTCCATGTGACATAAGAAGAAGAGGTGGTATTAGGAAGGTATTCCCTAGCTGCAGGAAGCTCTAGGAGACATTGTATTCACAGGAGAAAAAGTAACAGTCTCATGTCAAGACCGTAAATAGAGAATCATATCATAGAATTGCTTAGGTTGTCAAGGTCCTCAGAAATAGTCTAATTCAATGTCCCCACCATGGTCAGGGAAACCTTTCAACTAGACTAGGTTGCTCAAGGCCTCATCCAACCTGACCTTGAACAGGGAGAGGACATCCACAACCCCTCTGAGCAACCTATTCCAGAGTCTTGCCACCCTTGTACTGAAAAACTTCGTCCTAAGATCCAGTCTAAACCTATTCTTCAGTTTAAAACTGTTTCTGCTTGTCCTATTGCTGGACACTCTTGTGAAGAGTCCCTCTCCAGCCTTCCTGTAGGTTCCCTTCAGGTACTGGAAGGCATTTATAAGGTCCCTTCTCTTCTCCAGGCTGAACAATCCCAGCTCCACCAGCCTATCCTCATAGCAGAGGTGCTCTAGCCCCTGGACAAAATTTGTGGCCCTCCTTTGGACTCATTTAGTTCTCCTTTGAAGTTTTTGGGTGTTGGAATACATTTTTAGAGTAAAAAGCATTTGCAGCATAGTGTGGGTGCATAACTGTACAGTTGTGAGGTCTTAGGGGAAGACAATAAGCTGGGACAACTGTGAAAGCATCTACCATAGAGAATGTATTATGCTATGGGGAAGGGTACCAAGTCTGCTCTCAGTGTGATGGGGAGCATTTTCAGACCCAAAGGAACAAGGAGGAGACCAGTGGGTTTTGCTTTGTTTTCCCATGGCAGGGGTCAGCAGATGGCACTCACACACAGCCTCAGCAGTTGACAATGCCACTGGAGTAGTGGCAAGTTTCTCTTTTTAGAAATGCTGCATCATCCTCAGATCTTTGCTGAAGTTCCTTTGTGGGGAGCTGTGGCAAACAACTCAGGAAAGGGTTTTTCCATTATAGATTTTCTAACTTAGCACAGAATTGTGTACAGGGAAATGGGTTGAAATTTCTGAAAGGGGGATTGTCCAAATTTTGGGTTGATTATTACTCTTAAACAATTAACATATATGAATGCACTATATGAGCTGAACCCTTATGTGGAGTTATTGATTTCTGCTTCAGCAGAAGACTAGCTGCAGGACCAAGGTATCTGCCTGCAAGGGGAAAAGAAGTGTCTGTTTGTTCAACCCCTTTAAAAAATAATTTTCTTTTTCTTTGTTTGTTTGGTTTTATTCTTTGCAAATACAGATTATTGTCCAATTCCTCCACCGTTTTAAAATAAACAATCCTCTTGGAAGTCAACAAGTATTGAGTCAGTTCTCATCAGTTGATGAGTTGGTCCTATGTGATTATTGTAAGGTTTTAGCTTGGGCAAAAGTGTACAACACTATTCTGGGCCTCTAGAGTACTGAGGCCCATCTCCTGTGTAACTGATATGGTAGGGGTCTTTGAGAAACTAATTTTTTCATTCTTTGCTTCCTTCTTGTTTCCAGTTGCTTTTTGTCTCCTCTTTTCAGGTGTTTCTGCTTCATGTTTTCATTCATCATTACTTAATCTGATTTCACCACTGAAAATAACAATGATAACTTAAAATATATAATTACAGGTTTTATCTCAGGGCAAAAATCTTTTATCCAGCTTTAGACTTGTGGCTTTGATTTGAATAAACTCCAAGCAATCAAAGCTGCTAAAAACTTTATGAAAAGTGAAAGACCAATCTTTTTGCAAATCTATGACTTGAATTCACCTTTCACTGGTTAAACTAAAGTCAGGATCAGTGGCCTGTGCTGGAGAATTTTGTTCCAAATAAACATTGCTCTGTATGACTAGTTGCATTTGTTTAATTAAAGTAACACATCTCTACAGTAAACAGCCTGTGATCGGGCAGTAACATAATACTGTACAAGCACAGCAGTAATTGGATAATGTAATGAAATGCATGGTGGGTTTTTTAAAGAAAATATAATGAGATTTCATCATTTTATACACACAGGTAATTAGTTCTTAGAAATACAGGGAGAGTAAATTATCTGCAGATTTGAACTATCAGCAAGTATTTTAAATGGCCCATCTGAACTGGTAAAATGTTCTAGTTTAAATCTCATGAAATTCAAACCAAAATGAGGCTGGTACAAAATGAAGGCACTAATAAGAACTGGAAGGACTTTTGAAAATTAAGGCCACTAGGCTGTCTGCCATGATGACTGCCTATCTTACTGGTGAGTCTGTAGAGGTAAAAACATGTTTCCCACTGCTTGCATGGCACTGCACGTCACTGCAAGAGACCACCCATCCAGATCACTGTGTATAAACTTCCATTCCTTTAGGCTTTCCAGGCTATCCTCTTTCAGCCTGCTCACCAAATGTGCCACAATTTGGAGTAACCAAGCAGATTTTTCAAAATCTGGTGTATGCGTCCATATGAGAATGGTGGAAGAATACAGATACCTGAAGTGCTTGTGTCAACTGATGACAAGTGTTATCTAACATGTAACTATGTGTTAACATGTATCTATGTGTTATCGAACATGTAACAGCTAAGTTCTGTAATTAGAACAGTTAAATGGGGCTGTTCCTTGTCACAGGGTGTCACAGAGTCAGAAGTTCACACACAATAAAGAAACAAATTCATAGAAAATAAATCAGTTAAGAGTTACTAAATATAGAAAACACTTTACATTCAGGATGTCATTTAGGAGGCTAGGAGACTGTACAAGAAAAACAAGAAAAAAAATATATATGAAAACTATAATTCTGTATATATATATATACATATATATATATTATTTTCTTACACATAGTCCTAGGCACCTATCACTGGCAGCATTCATAATGTGGGGCTAATGGATCTCGACTCTGATTCAGTATGTTGTCATTGTGAGTACTAGTTCGGTAGAGAACAGTCTTCCCATTCATACTTCTCAGAGGTTACTGCCTGGCTTTGGTATGGATTTCTTTTGCCACACAGCAAAGGCAGAATCCTCAACAACTACCAGGTTATTTCATTTGCACTCACTAAGACCTGTTTTATATGGATGTTTTCTACTTGGTGCAAAGCACCTGACAACTTGGTTGGTGACTCTTTAGAAGAAAGGTGCCAGATTCTGCTCTTGTGCTGCAGACTCAAGTCCACTTCTGGTATAATACTGATTCTTTATTCCCCACTTCTGGAAAATGAATGTTCTTCCCTTTATGTGTTGCAGGCGTGTCCTCACAGGGAAGAGTAGGTAGGGAGGGAAGACACATTAACACAGTTTAACTTTCAGAGGCTTGAGTAGCCAGGAACAGAAGACAAGGTTTTGTGGCTGCCTGTACTGTGTCCTGAAAACAATCCATCTCCCTGCTCAGGCACTCCTGATGTCTAATTGTTACATTTCTGCCTCCCCCCCCCAGCTGTTAATATTTAAGCAGGTGAGCACAGCAGGCAATGGTTGCTTGCAGTAGCCAGGTGGCCCTGCCAACAGCCTGCTGCTCTAAACACCTCCCATGAAATTTGCATTGCTTTTGTTCTTCTCCTCTGAATGTGCACAAACAGCCCCAATTTGAAAATGCAAACAAACAAACATATATCTAAACTTTCTCTGAAGGAGGACTAACTCCCTTGAAGAAAGTTCCCCAGGGCCATCGCTAGCTGCCTTTTATTTTTTTTTTTTTTTCCTGTCTTTTTGTTGGGCTTTCACTCTTATTTTCAATATTGCTTTCTTTCCTTTGTACTTTGATGTTTCTTTGGGGACTTGAGTAAGAAAAGCAACAACAAAACAAAACAACACCAACAAAAAATGAACAAACTCTAAGGCATTTATAGTTTGTTTTCACATGGACTAGACCTGCCAACAAACATGGGGGGAGCCTAGAAAATGAGAGGAAAAAATATGACTAAGAAATCCTTCCCCAGGGCCTCTGCTCTGGGAGCACAGCTTTCCAATCTATCCAGACTGAAAGATGCCCTGCCTGACTTACTGGCTGGATCATTTGCTCCAGCCCATCCCACTCTGGCTTTCTTCCAGAGCAGCAACGAGGTTGCAGGCAACTGAAGCATTTGCTCTTGTCTAAGGGACAGCTGGTTCAGGCTGAGAGCCTCCAGCACTCAATGGTCATCTGCTTGATGCAGAGTTAGATTAATGAAAGGAGTTTGTGGTTAGTCTTCACCCAGATATCACTTAAGTCAGCAGGGTCCAAATTCACTGCCACGCAACACATAGGCCCATAAGTTAAGAATATGTCCTACACTTATATCCTAGGACTATAGCCCAACTGCATGGCTTTGAGCACTCTGAACAGGCTTGAGCTCAATTCCTCTGCTAGAAACAATTTCATTTTCTGCAGGTTTTAAAAAATATTTAAGGGATAAGAAGGTATCAAAAAGGGCAGTGGGACTACTGTTTATCCAGGGAATTTCATTAGTATCTCTTCTTTGCCAGCCTAGATAAAACGAAAAGATTGGCCTGAAGCTTTCTCAGATCATTGGACTTTACCAGCTCATTCACGAACACCTCTGAGAAATTCTGGGCACAAATATAACATTTCCATGCATGAAAAAATGTATTGTCTTGAAGCTAGTGCAGTCATCCACAACTCAGGAGGTCTGAATTTAAATCACTATAAACACAGAGGGAAGCTCAACTCTGATCCAACTACTGAGGTGATGTAAACTTAGAGTTACCAACTCAGCTAGACTTAAAAGAGCATTTGCGGCTATGAATGACAAATAGAAGGTGGCAATCATCCTTACAGGCCAGAATTAGGCATCTGTCTTCCTGAGAAGGGAAACTTTAAATCTACTGACTAGTTTACATGCATCCTGCTCTGAGAATACAAACTCAAATATTAATCTTTCTTCATATATTCATTTAAATTTACTAAGCCCTGTACTATCAATGCATGCTACAGTTTTGTGCAAAAGTTATGTCCTGCTGTGCTCATTGCTCCAATGATTGTATCCTTTGAAGCTGCAGAGCCCTGCAGCAAGGTAGAATCATTTTTAAAGTGTCTCAGAGCCTGAGATCTCCTGATATGAGGGCAAGGATCATCCAAAGACCAGAGCATAGTTTGGGTTACAGACAGCTAGATCTATTTCTTTTTATTCTGTGATATCTCAAGTATCCTGGTGAATCTTTGTCCTGAATTATCTATTGATGTGAAAGGCATTATCCTGGTTAATTGACCTGTTGTTTTGTTTGTATTCATTTTTCTTCATGGGTTTTTGTTTTTATTTTTGGTGTGGGGTTTGTTTGGTTTTTAGGGGTTTTTTTTTTTGTTTTTTTTTGTTTTTTTTGTAATGACATATAGCTTATTATTTAAGAAAACAGGTCCCTGGCTTCCAATTTTTATATATAAGACACAATTTGTACCATACAAACTAGTTTATCCTACCCAATTCTGGAGACCTACAAGGAGATAAAGACAATTACATTCACTTATGTCTTCTTGTGGAATGCCAGATCATGACAAAGGTATTCCCATGAGTTTATGAAAGTATATAAACCTGGATCAATGTAAATGTGGGAGATTCTGGCTTAAAACAATGTCAGTTGGAAACAACCCAAGTTTTAATCTTCCATACTATTTCTTCTCTTTGTGACATAGAGCTCATACTGTTAAGAAGCTGGGCAGTAATAACAGAGAAGCTCTGATTTCTGTGGTTCCCTTGATAAAGCCACAGGTTCTTGAGAGGTAAATGTGAAGGGTCAAGAATTATCAGCCTGTGGTTGGGAGAAAGGACTGGAATAGGAGAAAGACTGGAGTAGGATAAAGGAGTGTCCTTCCATCATGGTTTCCAGACAAGAGCTAAGTACCATGTGCCCCCCACACGCTGGTGTGATGGGAAGGCAAATAGGGAGAAAAAGGAAAAAACCCAGGGGTTGAGATAGGGAATATTTAATAGAACAATGAAAGAGGAGAAGAAACAACAGTAATAACAATAATAGTAATGTTAACAATATTTAAAACAAGGAACCTACCAACTGCCCAGCCCTTCAACAAGGGCTCTGCACCAGAGATCCAGGCACCAGGCTGGGACCACCCTCCTGCCTTTATACAGAAGGCATGACGGTAGTGTGGCATCAAAAACCCGATCGGCTGTTTCGGTTCTGGTGAAATCATCAGTTTGTTTTGTCATCTCCAAGCTTCTGGTAAAAATTAACCCTATCCTAGATGAACCCAAGAGACCTCCTCTAATGATAAGCTTGAGGATGCAACTTTCAGAAAAGGTAGTCGATCTTTGCCCCTCCTCCCCCATCTCAGAGTACTTTTTGAATTTTCATAAGAAAACTGGACATGTTGGGATAGGTAATTGTAAACATTTCTATGGAAAGTAGACACCATCTAAGAATGTCCACTGAACTGAACATTCCAAACCTCATTACATATTAGACAGTGATTACAACTGCCTATCAAGATGTTCAATGCCACAATCATTACAATTTTATGTGTTTACTGTTCTTATACCAAAAAACTCCACTCCTGAACCTCAAAACATCAATTTTAAGAGAGAACCATTTTACAAATCAGACACTGGACAACCCAAGGTTCTTTTGCGTTCACTTTATTACATCTTTGGTGTTCTGAAGTTCTTTGTATGATGGCAATTTTGCCTGTACCATGTGCTTTGACTACAATGAAAGGTCTTCTCTGATTCTTACATTAGGCTACAGAAGGCATTTTAATAGTCCCATTTCAAACACAAACAAAGAAAAGAAATAATAAACAGCAAGTGATTTATTTATATGGACAAAATGATTTGATGTTGTTCCTTGTTGACAGACTGATCTAGCCAGAATTACATTCTATTGATAAAACTGTAAAGGAATGCCATTCATCGACCACATGAAGTTAAGGGGTGGGGGAAAATGAATTTGTCCATAGAATTTTCTTTCCCAAGCTGTCAGTTGTTTCTAGAGATTTGAACAACCTCATGATCACAGTTCCATTCACATCTATTTTGTCTTTCCTTTATTTATTTAACCTTTTTGTTGTTGTTGTTGGAGGCAGCACATATTCCTATAAATGTAAAATAATTTGAACAGTCTTTTTTAGCTATGAGCAACCAAGATCTAATAATTGAGATTTTTATCTCTGCGTGTCTCCAGAATACTTTGCACTTTCCCTGTCACTAAATAAGTAAATCTGTGGAAACTATACTAATGATTTTTTGAAACTATGCAAGCTTTCCATTTTCACACACTTTATTTTTTTCATACACCTTATTTTTTTCATACACCTTATTTTTTTCATACGCAGTTTAAAGGATTCTGACTAATTCCTTCTAGAAAAGAGTCTTTCCCTGCATACTGTCATTCCCCATATCCTGTGTGATTCTTATAGTTACTTTTCCATTCTCCAAAGTACACTGAAAGGTAAAAGGCATCACCATACAGAATAAGAATAAGAGGGACAGATGCATTTCAAAAGGGTAGGAAATTCAAAGAAAAGATCAACAACTCAAGTAAGATCTGAAATCATCCATTATATCTATCCCTTTTCTCTCCTTCTCTCTTAGGGTCTGTTCATGATCCTTCAATAAAACATTTAGTCTCACAAACACACACACTCAGGGATCTGTCATCTTTAAATAAGGGGTCCACAGGGAAATGAAAGTAGTTTTAATTTAGATCTGTCTTAACCAGAATTAAACCAAGCTTTCGATCCCATGTGGTGGTGTAAGTTTGACATTTGCTTCTTGCTTTTTTCCAAGCTAGCGAGCACAAATGTGCTTCCTATATAAAGTAACAGAAAAACTAAGATTGAATGTAATTAAAATAAAATACAACAATATTAAAATAATATTAAAGGAAGGAAATGTAGTGCATAAACTAGTCATTAACCCCAGGATTCTCAATAGATTTAAATTTGAGTAACTGCTGGTTGATTTGCCTACTTATAATTCCCACTCTAGTTTTAGCTGGATATTATAGGTTTTTTTTCATTCATTAAAGCTTTGCAGCTGCTTCCCACTCCAGTGAGGGGTGCACTGTCATGCCGAAGGGAACTATTCCTAGACAAAAAGAAGTTTTCAATCCTTTGAGAATTTCTACATTGATTCCAAAGGGGCCTAGAATTTTACCCATAGGCTCATATCTATGCTATAGATTAACCTGGTATATTGCATCTAAAATCTCCTAAATCCTAATGAAGTCAGATAAGTGAACTGTTAGTGTAAATAAGTGCACGGAGTATCAGAATACCCTGAAGCTGGATCTTCTATAGATATGACCCAAATTTGGATCCAAACACTGTATTACTGGCCTTTCTCTCACTGTGTATGTGTGCATATACATGTGTGGAAATGGACTAAATCGAGCCAAAAGGAAAATAAAGGGACACCCCAGTGCAAGAGGTGTGGTAGACCAGGTCATTGTGCAAAATATTGTAGATCTCTGCGCCATGCCGACGGTTGGCCTTTGTCGGGAAACTTACACCGGGGTGCAAAAAGGGGGAATTGCTCTCCGATGCAGGTGTTCCCCCAGGGAATGGCACAGGCACAGGCCTACCCAGCCACCATAGAAATAGCACCCCAGGATCAGCCAGGGTTGATGTCTACACCACAACAACAGTTGTCCTAGAATGTAGTCGCATTTATAAGGTACCTTTGGATGCATACAGACCTCTAGGTCAGGGATTCAGTGCAATGTTTGTGGGGAAAACAGTGATCACCCATCTCCTAGGGTGATTGTCTAAAGTCCTACAACACCCATTTCAAAATATTTTTCCAATGTACCATAAACAGAACTTAGCAAAACAGCATGTGTTAGTCTAGCTTACAAAAAACATCCTACTGTTTTTCGTAACATGCATGAGAAAGGCAAGATTCTCACTGAATATTGTGAGAACCTGAGAAAATCCCTCTGTTAGCAGCTTTTCAGCATCTATACATGTATATGTACATACATATACAAATAGACTATCAAGACATCCTAAAATGTTTTAGGATGAACGGTTTTGGATAACATGTAGTCATAAGATCTTAGATATTCAGTTTCCTTGGAGGAAGACTCATCGGGCCGAGGTATGTACACTAATGCATGAGTCAGCTGTGATACCGTCACTGCAGATATGTGGCTCATTCAGATGATTTAAAACACATCACAATACTACAAAGCAGCTCAGGATGGGAATTTAAGAATAATATCAAAGCCAGTAGATACTACCAGAGAAATCTGAGCTGGTAGAATTTAATTACACCAGTCAGCATGTTGTCCAGACAAGTGAATGAATATTCTCCTTCCTGTGTGAGAGCCAGAGGCTTCTTTCAAATATCCATAACTCCAAGTTTAGACGTGATTATGAGGATACTTTGGATTTAATATTGATTTAGAGAACACAAGGTACTGAATGAAGTCCTACAAAGTAAATCTAAGGATGTGACAGTCCTGGTGAATGCTCTACTCACCTGAATGAAATCTGAAATCTACTCTTGGAGCTGCCCTTCTGGTCTGTAGGCTGTACACCTCCACATATCTCACTTGGCACAGTTACAGCACTTTCAGAAATGTATCTTTAGCCCAGCAGTCTTCAGATGCTCAAGGACAGGGCCCCATAAGAGCTGTACAAAGTGTCTCAGTCACTGTCCCTTATCATAAATACTGCACAATTTAATGGACACGACAGATAAATAATTTCTAGCTCCATCTTGGAGAATAAAGGTCATGTAAAGGGACCATGCAGAACTGTCAGTGATCTGGAAACATGTTTCTGGATTCATCAGCCACTGGTAAAGTAAGAAGAAAACATGAGGCTCCTGAGTCCCCGGTGACTTAGTCATAAAAACATCCTTTTTCCCTGGGTTAATCAAGAAGTACATTTAATTAATTCAATCTGAAAATCCTTTCTTATGAGTTTCCAGTCTGAATAGATAGTAAAAAACACCATGGGAGAGAGGGGGACAGAGCTGAGGAAGAGAAAACAGTTTGTGTGGGGGTGCAAAGTTTATTAAGGAGATCAAAACCCAACATGATGACCCAGCCCTCTCAGCTACTTAACCTCTAAAGTTGTTGCATCCTTTTTATTTATTCCTTTACTTAACAAGAAGGCACCCATATTCTTGTCCCCTCCTACCACACACCTTGCTGCCAGGCCCTTCTTGCTTCATTTCATACCCAATCAATATTATTTGACAACATACAGGTCAGCAATGATGGCAGTTTTATCAGCAGCATGGAAATTACAAAAGAAACTATTGTTTGTCTTGAAATTAAGGGCTCCTGAAATCAATAATACATTTGAAAATTGATATCGATCACTCTGTGTATGTGTGTTTGTGCGTGGGTGCTTGTGTGTGTGTGCGTGTATTTGCATGTTCATGTACAAGAAGAATTTTGGGGGTTAAGTCTTCCTTCAGCTTCATAATTTCTGTTTCTTTATAACAAAGCCAAAGAAATCAACCTAAAAATTATACACATATGAATCTTTTTGAAACAATTGAAAGGAGAACAATATTGACATCTCATAATTGGATTTCCCCACTTACAACAGTAACAGCCGCTCTTTTTGTGATTATTTTTCAGGGCTCGGATGTTGTTTTATTGTTTTTGAGGTTTGCTCTGGGTTTTGTTTTATTTATTTAAAGGTTTCTATTCAAGTCATATCAAGAGGAGGGGAGGAATAATGTCTGCAAATGACATTTGGATCAAACAAGCCAAGAATAGTAATAGTTATTGTTTGGCATGTTTGAGAGCTATTGTGTGACAAATAGATTTGGAGTCATCATTTGTTTAAAAAGGCAGTAAATGAAACTTTATGAGACGGGGACAGAGTAACGACACAAAATTACCCATCCAGAACTCCTGATGGTGATCAGTAAAATGAAATAGATTAACTGTTTGTTTTTCCCCCCTCCAAGACACTAAGAAAATAAGATGCAATCAAAAATATTTGTTATCCTTGACCCACAGTGAACCAAAAAATTGCATGGTAGTGGCTCATGACAGCAGAGTTTGATGGCTAATGACTGGATAACCAGAAGCAGATAAGAATGTAACAAAAGGCCAGCCAAGTATTGTCTCTGTGAGAACAAAGTGGATTTTTTTAACGAGAAAAATGATTCTGGCAGAAGGTATGGCAGTTGTCTCCTAGTATATGCTTATCCCATGCTTCATGGTTTCTTCTCACTAACTGAATGGACAAGGAATGATTTTACCTCTCACCTTTTGCTCCACCCTTGTCTGATGAATAATTTAGTTTATTCACCTTCTCTGAATATCAGCTTCACATCACAAGTGAGAGTATTTATATGAAGCCTTGGGAGGGTGCTCGTGATTCGTTCTTCTTAGGAGCTGAATGTCAAAGTCAGCACCAGATCTTGAGCCAGGAACCTTATCCCAGAAAGGATGACAGAAGCCAAAGAAGCTGTGTGATTTTTTTTTTTTTCTCTTCTGTCTCTTGTCTTCATTATGTTTTGCTTAATTAGGGGAAGGGGATGGAACAAAGGGTGAGTTTTAGAAGTCCTTGGAGAGAAGTTGTCCTGTCTCAATTTCTTCCATCACTGAAAATTGAGAGTGTCAACTGCAGCTCACACAATAACTTGGGGATCAGGTTGTTTGAGATGATCAAAGTTTTACAGATACTGGGGGGAACTTCTGTACTTTCACTAGTGGGTCAAATATTGCACTGTATCATGCAAAGGATCTGGAGACAGGAGAGGTTATACAAAGTCATGGAGTTTTCCCTTTACTTTTTGTAGCCTTGTGTTTCTTTTTTGTTTGTTTCTCTACTTTGCTTGTATTAATTTTCACTGGATGGAATTTCCAAAACTCAGTTACTACTTCTGGAAATTCCACAAATGCCACATTTGCATTGTTACCCCTCCCTCCTCATACATCCTTCTCCCACCCAAAAAAAAGTTACTTTCAATCATTAATACTGGTAAAATTGATCTGTTAATCCTGATTTATGAGAAATGTGTTTACATATATCTTAATTACTAAGTCAATTCCTTTCACAGATATTGTATATATTTTTATTTATTGACTACATAGCATGTGTGACCAGGCTAGAAGCACTTTCCCCTGAATCATAAACTTCTTGGCCAAATTTTGATGTCTCTTAAACCTTGATGTTACAGATTCCCAGATGGAAGACACTATAAAAAGAGTGTTAAGTTTGAAGAAGATTCATTTGAACATTGACAGACAGCAAGAAGACTCTTTTCCAGGCCGTGGGCCAAACTGCTATCAGACTCACTGCTCCAAGTTTAGTGTAACTCCCCTGAGTCACCAACACTCTCAATGTTTTCAGTTGTGAGTTTTTGTGTGAAGGCTGCTTCAGCCTAATGAATCCTCTTCCAGCTTTTCTTTGCCTTCCTCATTAATCCCAAATCCTTGTCCTTTCCCTCAGGTTAAAAGAAAACCACATGAAATGTTCCCTAATCTTAACAAACATCCATCCACCCAAAAACTTACATCTTCATTTAATTATATAATTATATTTTCCATTCACCAAAAATGATGTAACTATCCCAATTTGAACTGATAAGAAATGTGGCCTGTAAATGAATTGAATAATGGCAAAAATAAATTTTATGAAACGCCAAGGAAATACTCTTTCAGTTATCTACTTCTAATACATTTATTTATGTGTAATATAGACCTGCTTAATTCAGCAAATCATATTTAGATCTTTTTCTTCTTCTATACATTTTTTTCTACAAAACAACTTGGAGCTACACATTCAGTCTAAAATTTCTGCTGAAAGCCATGTGGATACTCTTAAAGTCTGCTTTTTAGTTAAATTGTGATTGAAATGTGAAGATGTACCCAGAAATCTGGAATATGAAGTAGAAGGTGAATTCAAAGAAAAAAAAATGCAACTGCAGGAATGAAAAGCCTTTTCTTTCTCTTTTTTTCCTATTCAGGATCTTTTTTTTTTTTTTTATTTGTGTCCTCTAATATTATAGGAAACAAATCAAGGCACTTGAATCTACATCTTGGAATATGATGCCTCAATAGTCAGGCTTTCCACTTTCAATCACTGACCTAGCAGGTTTAGGTACCTATCACTCCTGATGAGAATTAGGAATAGATTTGTGTCCTCTAATATGTAAAGCCTAAAAGGTGGACCTCTACCCTGAAATGGGTGTCTAAGTCCTCCTACTTGTCAGTGAGAAATGATAAGCTATTCTTTTTCAGTGTCCTCCCTTCAGAGCATACAGTAGAGGTAGGGATCTCCCAAGATGGGAGATAAGCTAAGAATTGTTATCGATTTATCACCCAGCTGGACCTGTTGAGTTCTGTAAATCCTACATCCAGGGCTTTCTGTGGCATATAGCAAGGAAATCCTGTCTTTTGGATTTGCTATTTTAACTTCTGACAGAGACATTTTCCTGCTATATCCTCAAGAAATACACTTTCCCTAATAGGAAATGCAACCTACTTACATAAATTTCGTATATATCTTTTAATGTAAGTAAAACTTAATGTTACATTAATGTTCATTATGATACATATTTTTTAATATTGTATCACAAACAGTGGGTTGGGGAAGACTAATCACCTTAAAAAGTATACCTAAATGATATCTGGGAAAATGAAAAAAGAAAAACAAAGCTGGGTAATGGAGGCAGTCTAAGATTTTTTGGTAGATTGGTCTTTTTTTAATTATTATTTTATTTTCCTTTGGCTTGAAGAATAAAAGCTGTAGAAAAATAATGAAACATGATCCAACTTCCAAATAATGATAATAATGATAAAAATAAAAATTATGTGGGAGAAGTGGAGAACAAAACTGTTCAGCAGAAATGAGCGAGCAGCAGATTGGAAGTATGAACAAACCTGTCTAATGTCATAGCATGCCAATTTCTTGAAGATGACAGATGGTAGAATTTTCTTTTACTGCACTCTACAGAAATACACAATAAAGCAAAACACACCTCCTTCTCCTCCATCTTTCAGCAGGCCATTACTAGATTTCTTCAGACATTATACCCATCCTCCCTTAGTTTTCCTTGACTTAATGTATTTTGAAACATTTCTTTTAAAATTGAGTATCTATTTCTTTTTTCTCCTTCTTTTTTTTATGCCAAAATGTTGGTATTTTGATTCTGTTCCAGGTTATTGTAGGGTTTTTAATATATTAAAAAAAAAAAAAAATTTTTTTTTTAATGAAAACTTTCATCAAAATGGTGAACATCAAGAGCTAAGGGAAAGTGTTTTAATTTTTAATGTGGTCCGTACTAATATTTTCATATTCCAGAGGCTACAGAATCTTTTTTAACTTTAGTCACATCCTCACACTACCAATCTTTTATTATCTTTCTTCTCATATGGTCTTAGCTATATGTATTTAATAAAACTCACCTGTATGCTGATGCTCTTTCACTGACCATCATGTGGCTCCCCTAAGGGGACAGATAGGCAATGGCTACATTAATGAATAAAACACTGTCTGGGAATATTCACGGGCACTAGAACATGATTACTGATACTACTAAGTAGATAGAACAGTTCCTGATACTGTTTTGGTTTATGACAATTCTCAGTCCCCAGAGCTCTTTGGGCATCTCTTATGGGTCAGACACCATTCTTAATAAGCAATTAAAATCTTTTCTTAAAAGCTAAGGAAGTTCTGTAGTATGGATGAGGGCCATTTCATGACATTCATGCTCAATATCAAGGAACAGACCAAAAAAAGTTTCAATTTACTTGTATTGATATAGCCACAGAGTCTTACATGTTATTGACTAAGAATAGTTCTGGATCACCTCCACATGGAAAACTATGGCATATAGCCACAAACACATAGAGGAGAGAGCAGAGAATGAGGAAACAGTTGTTTGTGTGTTCATAACCAGCACATAACCTCAAATGAGTGATACTGATTGTATTGAATGAAAACCACTATCTTTTTGCTCATCATGTTTTTAGTCAATTTTGTCTATTTTCAGGCTTTGAAAAATGAGTTGTTCGGGTCAGAGACTATCTTTCTCAATGTTTATGACTAACTCTTAGCACAAAGCACCATACTTCTACTGCGGTTAATGGAGCTATGACAATTCTCATTAACTTACAGACCTTGATCTTGACCCCTTATTGCCAAAATAATGCAAGTATTAATACAAAGAAAATGACCCTTCTGAAGATTATTTATGGAAAAGTCTACATTAAGACTCATTTTATTGTTCCTTGTGTTTTCTAGTAAGAAAACACCATCCTTCTCAAAAATATTTGCTAGATTTTACACAACTAATTTGAAGAGCACTATAACTCCTTCTAATATCAAAGCAGATCTTTAAGATGCATTGCTGGCTCCTTCTTTCAGTGAAATAACAAGAGCTGAACAAAAATTCTGAGAAAAAGGGGAGAGAGAACACTTTTTTTGAAGGATTTCCAAGAATATAATCCTAGTAAACTAGTTTTGGGAGAAAGAATGAAGCATAGTGGTGCAACAAACGCATTAAAAAGTTGCCATATAAACAGAGGTATTTTTTATTTGTTTGTTTCTCTCCTTCTTGTGTCATCCATGGCCTGTCCGGAGGCAAAGAGACTGACACTTGTAATATCCTCCCTCTCAAGCCGTCTGTCGGCTGGGAAATAATGAAGGGAATTGAGCTTGTTTCAGCAGAGATCAAGATTTCTAATGGGAAAGTGGTGATGGAGATTGTCTGAATGCTTGTGCCCTGAGCATGGATGAGTTAGTCAATGTCAAAACATAAACCATCGCTCAGGGAATGTGGATAACCTTGTTTGGCTCCACAGCTGCATGCTGTGTTGGGAAAACTCCATCATGTGCTATGCTTTTTTTAATTTTTTTTTCTTTCTAAAAACATTATTTTCTTTTTTAAATGTGCGATGAGACAAAACTTTCCTGCTAGGTATACAAATCTTTGTCACCATTTTGAGATGTGAGAGATCTGGGTTATACAGGAGTCCTACTCATAATGGTTTTCTTTTCTGCATATTCTTTGTGTAACCTCTAGTGTCTTTTTTTAACTCCACCTGTGGTCACCTGTGGTTTTATTATTAGCCTTAAGAAAAGATGTATTATGCTAACACAAAAAAAGTTAGAAATTCCATATAAAATAACTACAATGACATGTTATTTCTTCTTCCCTTGGCTGCTTTGTCTACTGAGACCGAAAGCTGTTTGGAACCAGAATTGCTTCTTCTTATGAGTTTGCACAGTGTCAGCTAGTGAGACTTTAATCTGACCTGTACTCTCCAAATTCTGGTGTAATATATGTAAGTACATGGTTTGCAATACATCACTGGTCATTACTGAGAACAAGAGATAGACAATCTTCTCTTGCAGATGGCTTAAGTAGTTGATTCTGCCTTGGGGAAAGAACTACATGGATTACACACCCTCTTAAGACCCTTTGTAATACTATTGTTCTATGATTGTATCTAATACATACTCTGCTGGCATTAAACAATTTGAAATTTGAAGTAGGACTCCCCCTTCAGCATAAAGGGGAGTGAGGGTTGTTCTACGTGAAAAAACAAACAAACAAAACAAACCACAAAATGCTCTGTTTCTGAACTGGTTTAATTAAGGGGGGAGGGCGGAATGTTCCTGAGTCAGATGTTGTTCAGAAGCAGCCTTTCAGATTGGATCCATTTCCAATTTTATATCTGTTGTTCTTTATCCCATAGGATATGTTTCAGATATAGAAATCCCTTGCTGTGTATTTGGGTAGGAAGACGTGTGTCAGAAAGAAAAGCACAGGGGAAGCACACTCATCTTTTGAAGGGTGTAATAATACCTAAAAGCTTCTGTAAGTCACTAATGTCACTGTCATAGTTACAGAGCTGATTTTGCCTGTGTTCTTTCTCTGGTCTCCTCTCATTCTTTGCTTAAGTGTACTGCATGCGTTCTGTAGTTTTCAGGTGGTATTTTGTGTTTCTTCACTTTTAGATCAAGCTGAAGAGACAATATTTGATCTGTATCAATTACATGTCACTTTCAAGTTCTGTGTGAAGACCACTACATTTTCTTTTAGATTATCTAATCATAGTTATTTAGTGACAAACAGATATATGTTTAACAAGTAGGAGAGATAATTAGAAAAATAAATATAAAAATGTATGTCTAGATCTGCTTAAACTCTTGTTTCATTGTTTAGCTGAGTCAGAGGTGTCCACTTTTAAGCTACAGGAAAAAAGGCAGATATCCTTCTCTGTTTCTTGAAAAACTACAGGGGATATAGTGGGCCAGCCTTCCAGAGGGCATGCTCCTTCTTTAACATCAAACTCCCTGGAGATAATTTTTATCAAAGCACCATCCTCTGTTTCTGAGCTTTCATTATCCTACATAAAGCAAAATGCTTTCTTGCAAGTCTAAAACATTAAATTTTCTTTTGGACTAGGACAGTCCATTGTGCTGGTCAGACTACGCTATGACTTTGTATCATCTTGGATCACTGTTTTATGCAGTTCGGTATCTGAACTCAGCCTCTTGTACTGCCTTGTAAGCTCTGATTCTTCATGTGCAGATATAGCACCTCTCTCTTATTTTTGCTCTAGCTCAGAATGCTTGCGTAACAATGAACACTACAAGCTACGGTTATTCATTCAGTACACTTGCACATTTGTGACCAGGCATTTCTCTGTCCTCCAGAAGAGGTAAAGGAGAACTCCTACATAAAATTAAAGTATACCTCCATGAAATTATCAGATGTTAATCAACCTGTCTAGATACTGATCTGTATTCTGGATTATTATACCATCTACTATAATTTTTTTTTTTTAATCAACTCCCCTGGTGTGACCTTTTGAGCAAGAAGTCCAGTGATTTATGAGTTCTTTTTATTTATTTATTTGCTTGCTTGTTTGTTTGTTATTTTCCATGCCCATTTAGCAACTGCTTTTATTAAACACAGTTCTCTTTCAGAGGCTTCTCACTACACAGGGGTCTGAAAGTTCAACCACAACCCCTGTGGTATAAAGCCTACATCCTCTTCTGTGCTTTGTGAATTGCTGGAAACTCTCCCATCCTTAATCTAATAATAAATAATTGCAATAATTAGTATTATTAATAATGCAAGATCTCAGAGGGCATAAGCACTGGTAAAACAGAGCATCCAAACGATTTCTTTGAGCTTAGAGATGCCCCCCCAAGGAAATAAAATAATCAGAGGGAAATATCTTGAAGCCAATGTAACTTTGGGAGATATGTGGTGTTTCTAATACACTTTTGGTGCTTTATGGAGCAAAACAAACACAAAAAAAATCACATTAATTATTATAATTGTTGATTATTTGTTAGGCAGTGAAAATAACAGGCAGAATAGTTAGTGATTTTTAATTTTCAAAGCTTTAGGGTACCTAGGTGAAAAGAGTTTAGTGAATTTCAGTCAGTGTCAGCCTGGAGAGGTCATAGAGCACAAACCCAGCACAGTGAAAGCTTCTTTCCATAATGCTATCTATAAACTGTAAACCAAATAAAACTGAGCAATTAATTTTATCTATTTTGTTGCCTGTCAGGAATACTTCAGCATGGAACTCATTCTGTCCAGAATATCATTGTCCAGACTATTTTGAGCATCTCAGTATAATTGGTAAGCTTTGGGCATCTATTCCTTGAATAGATACATTTCATCCAATAGAAGCAGGTACAAAATTTTACTTTCAAGGTCAAACCAATCATTTTTAGAAAACATTCCAGAAGAAAACTACTTCACTAGTCTAAAGAATAGGATGAAGTACATGTTCACATGGCCTCACAAGTCTTTCCAGTGGTCATACCCCTCCACTACTCTTTGTAACCTAGCACACAGAATAAAACCTACCCCAAAAGGGAAAACATATATCAGACCCAAGTAAATTTAACAGACAGACTGCAGGCTCCCAAAAGTTTACAAGTTATCTCTAGTCTCATGAAGACATGAGAAGACAGGGGAAGACAGAGGCCCTGACTACAACTTGGAGTAACAGGTAGTATTGGGAGAAAGGGTGAGAGAGGCAGCAGCCCTCTGGATTTTGATGAGGAGCACAAGAATGTTGTTCCACTGGTTGAGCAAGTCATGGCTCATGAAGCAAAGCTGGAATCAGGAAAACTTCATAGTGAATGAAACTCTTATCTTTTGAAGTAAGTATCCCTATTTCCTTATGTGCTTCATGAATCACTTCCTAGCCTCTCCCAAACAGCACAAGGAGAGCAATTTCATACACAAATGTGCATTTCCTTTTCAATGATGAAACCTTTCGTACTCCAATGTCTTTATGCTTCAATCTCATGCTGCATCCATGAATCCTAGCCCCATGCTTTTTCTCCCCTCCTCTGACCTCCAGGGAAGAGGTTTTTTTATAGGAGAAAATCCTGTTTCAGCTAGCACAGTGGTAACACTGGGCCTGATTGTCAGCCTCTCTGGGCTGGTGAGGTTTTTATGAAATTAGACATATTTGTCTTGATGTTTAGTAGAGAGCATGAAATTCAAATCTGTGTGTTTGGCATTCCGCAGGCCAGCGCTTTAATATTCAATGACATAACTTCATTGCGGTTTTGACAACACTATATAGGAGTTGTGCTTACCATTGAAAATTAAAGCTACTGAAAGAGTTGACAACAGCAGAATTGTGAACGCTTCCAGGCTCCTGAAGTGATTGTTATTCCAGTTTGTCTAGAAGTGCTTATTGTGTTTGTAATACCGTCAGTTCCACTTAAGGGCTACTTGAAGTCAATGCAATACAGGTAAGCATTACAGAAATCTTTCTTTCTTCCTGAACATTTATATCTCTGTGCCTCATTTGCATTTTCATTTGTCCATATGTTTATTGATTAGATTATTGCTTGAAATCTTATCTGGGGTTAGTGTTCATATCTGTCTATCCTATCTACCAAGATTCTTATCTGGTCCTTGTCTCCCTCATATTTTAGCACCTCACAATCACTCACAGGCTTTTATCTTCTGCTCTGAGGGAGGGAACTGCTGTCTGTGTTCTCAAAATTGGAGATTTGTATGCAAGCCCACGAATTATGAAAACTCTCTATCCTAATTTCCTGTACATGATAGTTACACAGACTGATCTTGCCATGGTTTCTGAAGTGAAAAGGGATTGTGTACTGAGCATCCAAACTCTGGTCTAAAATTAAGAGCAGTTCAAAACACTATAAAAATCAACCTCCAAATCATAATAAATTAAAAGTAATGCAACTGTAGAAGTAAAAAATTCATATGCATAAAAACCAGGGAATGAAGAATTTCACTTTTCCCAGTGACCTTAACATGCACATCACAAAGAAAAATTGTTTGCTCAGATCTACTCTGTTGTTCTCATTTCTTCATATTCTGTCATGTAGAATCTCTACACTGATATGTAGGACCAAGCTTAAATTTATCCTTAACCAATCTCGGGCATGTGAAACACCCCACCTTATCTCCATCACACCTTGCAATTCAATGCAAAGCTTTCCTAACGTTTCTTACTTAAGAGTGGTATTAAGACATAACCCATGGTCCTTTGACCCATATTATCCCAAAAACATTTTAGACATTAACCATCAATGTGATTTTCTTATTTTCATTAAATCTGCCCCTTTCAGGCCTGGGGATCCTCAAAGGTAGGGATCACATGGCATAGAGTAGGACAGTTATTCAGATCCTTCTGTTAAGAAAGTTTGCCTTTCTCAAAGAAAAAAAACATAAGCATTAACACAAACCAGAAAATAAAACAAACAATCAAAAATAAACCCAAACTTAAATAAAAGCACTGTTACAGGTTATCGAATAACCTGTCCCCAAGAAAATATTATTTCTTAAACCCTCAAAGATGGTAGTTGGTAAATACTTATTATGCTTTTTGGTGTTCATGTTAACAGAGTATGCGTCTCATCTTTTGAGTCATGATATTCTCTAGGAGAAACAGACTGTCCAGCCCTGTGGCCTTAATATTTCCATTTTTGTTATTTGTATTCCTTTTATTCCTTTTCTTAAGAAGCTGGTCTCTTGCTCCTTGATGCAGATGATCTCCATGCCAAGTTTTTGCTTTCCCAAACATTGAATTATCTGTGCACAAGCAAAGTGTCTGAAATGGTCTTCAGGCATGAAAAGTACTTGCAATTCCCCAACCACAGATAACTCAAACCTAGAGATTTTAAAGCATTTTGTGAACAACAACAACAAAAATCTGTTCAGCTCAGAAAGTGAGATACATTTCAGCCTAGAGAAATCTTCCCTCCCCAAAAGTTTTTTAAACTGCTAAAGGTGCTAAGTCTGCCCTGTAAGGGTTTTATTCAGAGTTTAGCCAGACAATGCTCTCATGAAAGACACTGAAGCCCTCTGCAGCAAATTATCAAGTTCAGACCTGCTGAACTCTAGGCATTCTGCTTATGAATGTCCCTCTGCAGACTTCAAAAACCTCGAAGCTTCAGAAATCTTGTATTTTCAATCAACTTCTTTCCGAAAACACTTTAACAGAAAGTGGACACTATTTCCCATTGTTGATGTAAGAGTTGGTCTACATGGCTTTCACTTTCCTTTTCTCCATCAATCTCTTCCCACTGGCTCTATTGAATTATGTTAAATCATCATGATAAAAGCTTATGAAGTCTTGCTCCACATTTTTTTTTTTTTCCCCTGTTCTGAGTCCTATTGTGGTTCTAGTGCAGATAAAAGAAACAGGCTCACATCTAGAGTGCTGTGTCCTGTTCTGGGCTTCCCAGTACATAGACATGGACATACTCGAGCAAGTTCAGAAAAAGGCCCAAAGATGAATAGGTGCCTAGAGCTTTTGGCATATGAAGAGAAACTGAGAGAGCTGGGACAATTCAGCCTGGTGAAGGGAGGGTTCAGAAAGATCTTATATCAGTATGTATAAATACCTTAGGGGAGGTAGTAGAGAAGGCCCAGTGTCAAGGTAAGAGGAAATAGACACTAATAGAAATACAGAAAATTCTGTTTAAACACAAGATGAATCTTCTTAATGGTGTGGGTGGACAAACACTGCCACAAGTTGCCTAATGAGGTTGTAAGAGTCTTCATCCCTGAAGGTGCTCAAATCTCAAATGGACATGGTCTTGGATAACCTGCTCAAGGTGAACCTGCTCTGAGTAGGGGGGATGGACTAGAGGAACTCCAAAAGTGTCTTCCAGTCTCACCTATTCTGTGGCTTTGTGGTTCTTTCCTGTTTTAAATCCCTAAGACACATACAGAGAGGAAGTAAGTTTCAGTCCATTTTTCTTTCCTGTCATTATGGTATTATGCCTCCAGAATGGTTGATTCTGTCCTTAAACATTTATCCCAGTGTCCATATTTTTTAGAAATATGGTGTCCCCAGCTTTCAAAGCCCAACTGATCAACTTTGTCTGATGTGACATTGCTGACAGGTATTTTTCCTCAAAATCACAGTGTCAACACATCTTTCCTGAATTTTTTTTTTTTTTTTTTTTTTTTTTTGGTTTTTAATTCTTGTTTCAATCAGCTTTAGATCCCACTAATGCTATCAGGATTTTAGTCTTAGTACTTGTGTAGAGTTTGATCCTATCTGTTGCCTTTAATCCTGTGAGTCATTCTCTCAGCATTAATGATTCCTTCTCATTAGTTCACACAAGGTATGCAGGATTTGGCTCAATTCAAAACACAGAAATAAATCCTGAATTGTTCAGAGAAGAGTTCTATGAATTAGCAAAATATATTTCATGAGTAAAGGCTGAGTAAATGCTTACTGAATATATGAGAAGTCTTCAAGGAATATCTCAGCAGTCGTGCTGGTTTCAGACTGTTCTCACAGGAGCTACTTGTCATGAATTCTAGTCAGCAAGATTGCATTTGTATTTCATGTTGGTACATGCGTGGTGCTTATGGAAGAAAAAGATCCCTCTTCTGACACCAATCTCCAAGGCTTTGGTTTCCTGTCCAAACACTGACACGTTGACAGATATAAAGCTCCCCATTTCTCAGGCAATATTGTTCTGATCATGATGGTTTTGACGAAATTCCAGCTTTATCCCCAATCCATTTTATTTTTTATCATGGCGATCGCTTCCTAGTTTCCCTCAGATTACTTAGTAGCTCAGCATCAATAGACAGTGGTACTAAAGGGAATACACTTTAGTGCCTGTACAAAGACCATCCATCATGGAGAGATGGATTTGGGTATTTTTACAGGATTCTCCTCCATGGTTGGCTGAGTGCTGTTCTGCTGCTCTCTGACATGGGGGGATTATAGGTGTCTCACTGTTGCACCTTCTGCTTTCATATTGCAAAGCAGGGGGTTTATTAATAGCGATTGTTTTCAGCCGGAGCTTTTAAAGCTTGTAATACCAAGACATAGGCTTGAAAGTCATTAAATGAACTGCCAGTTCTGCAGCAGAGATGACAGTGTCCAGCTCTGGGCACATTTTTTTTTGCCTCAGTTTCTTCTTTTTCCCTGGGTAAATAGACCTTATGTTGAATACTTTTTCATTATAGTGCTTCCCTATAGAAGATTTCTTTCTAGATTCCAAACAATGCTAATCTTTCTTTAATTCCTTCTTTAACCTTTCCTCCTGTTTTATTCTCTGGCAAGTTATACACTTGGCATCAGGCTCTTTATCATCTTTCAGCTCACTCAGGCCTTCTTGCAGATAACAGCTTTCTGTGAGCATCTTCACCCTGAACCTCTTGCCTAGGTTTATTATCTGGGGATATTACTATATCCTAGAACTTCTTGTCCTTTATTTTCCTTTTTCCTCACATAAATAACTCAGTCTCAGGTTTCAATGATGAACATGGGAACAGAAATATTCACTTTATTTATGCCATGATGGGGCACAGAACGATTTAGAAATGAGGTCTTGGGTTGATAAAAGACAGTGCTAAGAAAATACCAACTCACCCATAGTTAAATTTAGGAATTCAAGAGAGAGAAAAGCACTGCAAATCTGCAGTGCCTCTGCACACAATGCTGTATGTGATTCTACTTTTCCTCATCTCTTAAAGCAAGTAAGAAAACTGGAGAAGATATAGAAAAAAGGCAACAAGAAAGATCACAGGTATAAAATAGCATCCATGCATGAAACTCTGAAGCCTAAAAAAAGAGATGACTGAGACACGATATGATAAGGATCTATGAAAACATTGTTCACTGGATCTTTTAAAATGTGAACTAAAGCATGAAATGAAACTGGCAGATGGGAATTTATAGCTGAACAAAAAGAAGTAGGTCTTGGATCTCCTTGCCACAGGATGTTGTAGATGCTAAAATTCCTATAGGTTTAAAAAAAGAGATGGAATGAGATAAAAATCCATTGAGAGTTCTTATGTCCAAAGATATTGCCTTTAGACAAGGAAGAGACTGAAACAAGAAATCCTTGGGGAATGTTCTGGAAAAACAGCACTACATGCTTAGACCCTTCTTATGCAACATTTCTTGCCCTTTAGCTCTTCAGTGGAAGTGGTCAGAAAAAAACGTTTAAAACTGCTTTCCATCAGAATCATTATTTCAACAGGAATACTCTGTGCATGTGTTTGTGATGTGTGTATGTGTGCATGCATCTATATCTGTATGAAACACTGCTGAAAATTTTTGATTGAAGCACATTAGAAGAAACTTGACACTTTACATGTTCTGGTTGAACATCTTTATGGAATATTTAAATTTAACATTAAAAATACTGTTGAACAAAGAAAACTACTTTATTTCATATGAAATATGAAATATGAAATATGGAGGCTTTCCTAAATGTTTTTTTCCAGGTCTTGTACTGATATCATATGATCTTGTTTCTCTACCATATTTTTTACAGTAAAGACTTTACACTTGTTTCTGCATTCAAAAAATATTATTATGATATGATCTTAGAAAGCAGAGATCACAAGGACCTCATATTATTAAAATATTCAATTTCTCTCCCAGGGTAGGATTATTATCCACACTTATATTGTGTAGTGATTTTCTTCTAGCTCTAGTTTTAAGAATCCAAGCAAATGGGTTTCCTGGGGAAAAGAGAAAAAAAAAAAAAAGGTACAACTGCTCAAACTATTTTTATATAACTTTTTTTTTTTTTTTTTTTGGATGCTTGAAAATGCCATTTAAGCAAAACCAAAATGTTTCTGGAATGTGCTAATTTTGATAAAATTCTCCATGGAAATTTTGCTAAACAGTTCCAGGTGGTAGTGATAGCTGTATTTACTGTGCTTCTGACATTTCCCTCTTCAAATAGTCTCTTTTGCATGAAATTCCAGGCTACTATTTGTTCCAAATTAAAACTAAAAAGAAAAAGATAAAAAAGCATTTAAGACTTGGAATCTTTCTCAAAATTCCATTTTCTGTCCAGATCTATATATCACATAAAGATTATTATTATTCCTTGATTATAAAGCATGGTGAGAAGATAAACTGCTCAACTGGTACAAATATGGGTGGCATCTCCACTTGATAACAATGAAGGTTCCATTCCAGAAGGTTTCATTCTTCATATCATTACCAACTTTGTGTAGAATCCAAATAGTTTCTTATTTATATTTTTGTTCTTATTCTTCCAAAGAAAATCCATTCAATTTTAGCCACTCATCCAATTTGCCATGCTATGGACAAAATCTCTTGGGACTGTGGATCTGTGCTGAGCCAGACCACAGTCCAAGGTTAGAAAACATAGTTCAGTGAGGTTCCAAGACAACACTGCAGCATATCTTTGAGAACAGGGAAAAAAAAAAAAAAACATAAGGTTGCACAGATTGTATGGGTACAGACTATAGATTGCATTAGGAGAGACACAGTCACAGACTGAGACCCCAGAGAGCCTAACTCAATACTGACTGTGCTGCCAGACAGGGATATCTCCAGATGAACAGAAAATAAGCATGTGAGCTGGCTGGCTCTTTCTCCTTTGTGAAGATCCACAGAAATTAAAACTCTCCTTTCAGAAATGGGGGGGTGGGGCGGGAAGTGTTCTGAAAGGGAAAATTAAAGCTTAAACTAAGATGTAGCTACAGTTGCAGAATCACAGGACACAGACCTCTCTGCACAGAAGTGAGGAGGATGAGCAATGCAGTAAGGTGCTGACACTGTCTAATCTCTTCTTAAAAAGCTACAGAGCAACAAAGTTTCACAACATTACGTCTCCATCACAAAAAGTAATGACCTGACATTCACTGAATGATTGTATCCCCATTCCTTTTCCCTTCCAATCCTTCACGTAAGATGGGGAAATGCTGTTAGCCTTTCTTTAGAGGGGATACTGAAAAAAGTGTGTCTTAGCCAACATCACATAGGAAGGTAGAGCAGAAAGCTGAAACCATTTTGCCTGTACCACCCTTTGATCCTCCTGTCCCTTCACAGCTCTCTTTGCCTCTGAAACAAGAGTATTATTATTTTATTTTCTTCTTCCCTGCTGTTATCAGTCACTGCCATGAAAGGAAGCATTTCACTGGTTTTTTTTTCATTTGGGCATCCTTGCAAGTGGCCAATGTCATAGCCCAGAGGGACCCAGCAGAGCAGGAGCTCAGTCCTGTGATCAACTGGGAGATGCCAGCCACATACAACAGCATCAGGTCTCAGGCAACAGCTTCAGAATTAACTCTAATTCCTCTTCAACCTTCAGCTGAGGAATTCAGAGAGAGATGAAGTATCAGGGTAGAGGCAGGGGAAAGGTGAAGCATTTTGTCATTAACAATATAGCCTCACTTATCACTTACAACTGGAAGTGGAGATAGCAGTTATTAAAAGATGTACCATTAGTACAAAAGCTCATTACTGTGCTGTAATCCTTGTAAGCATTTGTGACTGATACCAATGGAGTTGGCAGTGTGTAGAGGTTTTCCTTTTCCTTTCTTTTTTCCCTTTTTAATTTTTTTTTTGTTAAATATATCTGTGATTTAAAAAGGAACCAGAGATTCGGGGATTGAAATATGCTTAGAGAAAATCCTGGTTTCAGCCTAATTAAAAAAGATACTTATGTGTCTATAATGGGGCTGAAGAGTCCTGTGTGAATGTTTTTCCCCATCCTGCAAAAAGTGAACTGAATTTCCTAGAGTGGTGTTTCTTGGATTTTTTTGCTTGTATGGTTTACTTCCAGCTACACTACTAACCTCCATTTTAACCGCTGGCAAATTATTTCTTTTTTTTCCTGTGTGTTTTAATGCTTTAGGAAAGCCAGGATAAAACCATTTCCTTGGTTAATGATATTCTTCACAAATATACAAAAAAAAGACCTATAAAAAGCTAAGTAGCACTACTGGTAGTAATAATAACAGAGCTAAACCAAGCCTGTGTTCCAAACTTTGATGGTTTTTGTTTGGTTGAGTTTTTTTCCCCTTTAAAATATAATTACAGAAATGGAATGAGAAATAATTGCACAAAGGAAAATGGAAAACCAGCATGGAAGTGAGTATTTTCGTCTCCTAACCCAAAAAAAAAAAAAAAAATGCCCTTAATGAAATTGGTTACTCAGAGTAGTATTTTATTAAGTCCAAGATAATATAGGTGGTAGTTATGCTCCGTATTCAGATATCTAAATTTACGTGTTAGAGAATGAACAGACACATCTTATATGCAAGTTTTATCCGCACATAAGACAATTAGAATATAGAGATATCTTGGTTTCAAGAGGATTCCTCTGCACTGCAGTTTAAGACCAGCGGGTCAGCTGAGTAAAATCACTTTGATTCAGGATGAAAAATAATGCCATCTTTTTTCCATTCTAAAGCCACAAATAGGACCAAGAAGAGAAAGACTGTATGTCTGATACCCAACTACTTGCTGCTGTTTGTTCTGTCTTCAGGAAAAAACATGCATTTTCTTGGTTATACACAAGTGAACTCCAAGGGAATATTTGATTCATGTCACCTTAGTGGGTATCAACACAATTTACAAGCTTGAATTTTTAAAAAAGTAGTCAAGAGCATAAGGCTGACTTAAAGGCTGAAAGGCCACCATAGCTGAATTTTGGATGCAGATATAAATCTCATGAAAAGTATTGATGTATTAAAGCTAATGTTTTGGCCAAAAAATATCCTTCAGTCTCAGCAAAAAGAGGAAACAAGATGTTCTTTGCAATATAACAGCTGGATTGTGTCAAAGCTCTGAAACTAGAGTACTTGACAGGTTAGGAATAAGTAAGATGGAGGCTTCCCTGTAAGTAAAAAGAGAACCAAGACTTGCAATCTATAGTGCTGTAAAAACAAACAAACAAAAAAAACCAAAAACCCAAGAGGTTCTGAAAGTGGGCCCAAGAAAAGGCAAAAGACAGTGCTTCTTGCACAGAGAGCTTCACAGTGTGCTGGACATACATATACTTTTGACTAAGGTAGCACATTTTCATTTTTGGCCCTAACCACTTTATGAAAGCCTGTGGGTATTGCATGTGAATACTCTGCTCCAAGAGGTTACCAGGTTGTGGTCCCTGAGGTCTCAGCTATGCTCTGAAAAACACTGCAAGGCCCCAAAGACTGTCTAATTCCAGAGTCCCACTAGAGAATTGAGGAGCATGCTCTGCTCTGACGTGTCCCTGACTGGTAATAATGAGAGATTCACTATGGAGATGTACCCACCATGGTGAAAAGACCAGTGCTCCAACAACATCAGCAGTGGTCATTGCTGAAGGAAAATATATGGCTTTAAAACAGACATCATTGGCCAAGGATTCAAATACCACTTGACAGACATCAAAGCCCAGGGGCAACCCACTGTATGCTCCTCATCTCCCAGCCTGGTAGGTGTGCTCACAGATGCCCAAGAGCTGTCATGTAGCATCCTACCTTCCCTACACAGATGGCTCAGCAGCTCTTTCTGCCTTATCATCAGATCCTGCAGCTCACACTTCTAATAATTCTTATGAGAGCCCTTCTCTTTTCCTTCCCTCAGTCTTTCCCCTCCTCCCCTCATACCTCTGAATGATTCATGTTGAAGTTAGAAGGATTAAACAATATGTTATCTCAAATGCTGGTAATAGCTTCAGGTTAAAACCATGCAGTCTGCAAGAGGCACCTTGTTGCTTAAGTTATGCAGAGACCAGAGGCTGCAGAGCAATAGAATCTTTTTTGCAGACTTTTATCATGCCCACTCCTATAATGTATTATAAATCATTACCTTCCCACTCAGCATCCTGGAGCCTCCAATATTCAACAGCATGCTTTTCTTTGCCTAATTTTTTTTTTTTTTTTTTTTTTTTTAATAAAATGCTGAGTTAATTTACTGCTCAGAAAAGTGAGCATCTGAGAAACGGTGTGAATGGATGTTGTGTGAATTCACTCACAGAGCTCTGCAGTCACCTCACAGCTCTGCTGCCTGCTACAGCCCAACTTACTTGCTATTTCTTGCTATTCAAGTCTACGTCATTCAACCCAGTACTGCTTTATCCTGTATTATTCTGCTCTTTTTCATCTTTTCCCTGCAGCCCTGTCAAAGCACTTGAACTCAAAGCCTAATTTGAAGCCCACTGACGTTAATAGCAGTTTTTCCATTGACTTCAGTGGACTTTTGATGAGGTGTTCAATGCTGATTCCCCTAACTATTTTGCTGGCACCCCCCATAACCTGTTTTCTTATACCTAAAGCTCCTTATCTCCTAGGAGCTACAACAGCTTTTAGAGTGCTAATGAAGTCTGTTCCCTATTTATGTTCCCAGTTCTCACTTTTTTAGTTCTTGATGGATCTACAGCTCATGAAACATAGACAACATCTATTTATGCTTTTAAAATTAACTTAAATACTTATTAATTGTGCAGGAAGCAAAAACTGTATAGATTTCTCATTTTAAACATGAAAAAAAAAATCTTCATGTTTTGAATTCAATCTCATAATAATTTGAAGATTCCTGCCTGGAGTTCCGATATCAGTGTTTACTTGTGGTTCTTTTGGTTTATGGATCCAATTAGTTTTGAGATTTTTGAGTCGTTCAAATAGGTTAGGTCAACTTTTTGCCTTTTCTCCCTCACCCCACCCCTCTTCTTCTGTCAGAACTGGAAAGATGAACAATGGTAATACACAAAGAAAATGATTCATAGCGCTTACATTCCTAGATAAATTTCAAAACTCTTGTAAATCTCATGAAATACTGCTGTCATTAAACTGCCAAAATTCAGTCCAGGTAAAGACAGTTGAGCAAGTTTTTATATAGACTGCTTAATAAAACCAAACTGTGAGACACAAAAAAAATCCCTTTCATATTTTTGACTAATGGCTAGCACTTAGTGGTGCACAGTCTTCATCCATGACCAGTTTTTACACCTGCTGTTGGTAGAGATGTAACACATTAATATTGTACACGTTGAAAGTTCTTCACTAAGCATTAATGAAGGAGCAAGGAACTGGAAGTTTTCTGCCTCAGACAGATTCATTGGTGTGTGGTCCATCACAAAAGTCTTTTGGCTGCAAGTATAGGTTAGCTTATGCCAGATAAATTCAACATGTAAGCACTGAGCCACATACAGTAGAAGGAGCAGAATTTTTTAAACATTCCTCAGTGAAAATCAGTTGTTTCTAATATCTGAGATAGGCATAAACCTATCTCTACCTGTCTTAAACTATTTCAGGATTCCTTTACACAAGGTTGCTGTCCAGTCACCTTGCTATGTCCCAGGATTCAGTTACAGTACTAGGCTTTATTATTTGTCTGTTACAACAATAAATGGGAAGAAGATAGAAGCAGGCAAACGGCTGTAACCAAAAAATGAATTAGGATTTACTCCAGAGACTGAAAAACTGTGGCTTAATTTGTGGGCTATCATGTTTTTTTGGTTTTTTGTTTTTTTTTTTTTTTGGATAATGTCCTTGGTCTTACCTCATCCTGTTTAATTTTAGATACTATCTTCTTTAGATGTTTAATTACGCAATTTCCCACAAAACCTAACAGAAAGAGAGGAAAACACCTCTGGCGTATGGACTCTTCAGTCCCACCATTATCTCTAAAGAAAGCCTAGGACAATCATGCTGCTCACATGTGTACATCCTCAGAAAAAATGAAGGGATCCCAGCCACTGCTCCACAGTGCCTCCATTCCCTCTTCTGTAAAGGGGACTGCCCAGCTCCTGTGGTTGCTGCCTAGTGCTCAAGCACCCTGATGGCGCTGGGGGTGTTTCTTTAACATCCTTCTGTGATTCCCGTGTGGTTCTACCTTCCTCCAATGTTTTCTACAGTGTTTTCTTTTTTTTCTTTAAGTGCTGTTGCATGCAACACTGAGAATGGATTATTCCTTGTTATGAATTTATACAGCACCCTAAGGGTGCCTTGGTTTGTACTGTAGAGCATTTCATTAATAGATCCCAGCTGGGACCTGAGAGCTATGAAGTGAGGCTGAGCAGTTCACTCTCTTCTAGATGAACTGTGAACAGGGGACTCCAGTGATATACAGTGAGAAAGGCTCACTGCTGAGAAGACTTGCAGGATTCCCTCCTTAAGAGACCAGCTGAGAAAGTGTTCAAAAAATAATGTGCATTTCTTGCCTTTTCCTCTGAGCAAACAACACCCTCCAAAATCACATAATTCTCTGCAAACTAGACTGAAAAGTTAGAGAAATAGAAACCTACTTCAGCAAGCTCAAATGACAGTCAGCTTTCCCATTCCATGCATACAGGCTCAACAGCATACAACCAAGGAGTATGGCTGAGGGGGTGCTCTAAGAGATAAGAGAGATCCTGTGGCTGGGAAGTTGATACAACAGTTGATGGCAGAGACTTGCATCTGCTTCCTTCCTGTTTGACAATCCAAAAAAGAATGTGCTGAGACACAACGTAATACTGACTACGTGCTAGCAAGCCCTGAAAAGTAAAGCTTATCTATTTACACTCTTCCACAGAAAGTTTAAGTTACACAGCTTCTGAATACAAACTAATGGAACTTTATTCTCTGAAGACATGCCCTAAGCGTTATATACAAAAGCAGTGTTGCACTGGGAGTCAGGCAAGTGAGTTCCTTTTCCTGAGTCTGCTCTGTGTGTAAAATTATGTCCTTATTTACTGTCTTTCTCCACTGTCTAATGGATCTCTAAACTCTTGAGGATATGTACTGTCTGTCACTGCTGAGCTTGGTTGTCTTCTTTGGATATTGATTTTCTTGTAGATATTCACTGCTAACATCTCATAGAGAAATGGAGATGCAGGTGGCCAAAACTGGTATGTAATTCCCTGAAAAATGACTGTTCAGTAAGACTAAAGTCATACTTTCTTCAAGAGATGATAGGCAGCAGAGGAAAGGTGGTAGGACCTCTCAGCAAAGTGTTCCTAGTTATGGACTTTGTTAGATTGACATACTGTAATCACCACACCTGAGAGCAAAAAGTTTTGCTAATGAAGGGACCATGTTGTTCAGCACAGGTAATAGGACAGATAGTGGAATTTAGAGTTTTTTATCTTGTTGATTTGGGTTTTTGGCTGTTTGCTTATGTAATTTTTAATTATAGTAGAGGTTTCTGCTAGTGCTTGGAGGTAGATTATATTTCATCGTACTGGTAGTCAGTATAGCTGGCACAGACCAAGTTCCCTCCTCCAGGGAATTCACAAAGCAGGATGGAGAAAGAGCAAGAAACTGAATTCATGTCTCTGGTATTTCAAATGTTACCAGCCTAAGCAAATAGCAGTCCCACTAAATGGAAAGGTAAAGGGAAAAGTCTCTCACATATTCCCCTCTAAAAGATGGCAGAAGGGTAACTCAGAGTTTCTGCTTCTGAAGGCATTTTTAATGAATGCCAGGAAGCTTAAAAAAAGCGGGGGAGGGGGAAATCTTCTCGACGATACATTAGAATGAGAGTGTCAAGCCCATGTCTTGAATATATTCTGGCACAACTATTATCCTCACTAATGATGTTTCCATGAAAACATAAAGATCAAGGAAAGGAAAAGAAATAACAACAACATATTTCATTGTGTTGCTGTGTGTCTGATAAAGTCATTAGGGAAAACAACAAAATGGCTTTTTGATGCTGATGCTGCATAAACATGTTTTCTGAAGGAAAATGTTTTCACATTATCCTAAGAGGTGAAAAAGAGGAGAAATTAAACTCCCAGGCCTCCCACACTGAGGGGTGATTTCCCTTAGCTCCATTGACAGGGGGTCAGTGGCTTGGGTAAATGACAATAGAGGTGGGTAAAGGAGTAAAATAATCCTCTCTGTCTGGAGGATGTACAGAAGAGGGAGGGGAACTGACTCATGAAGGCTGAGGAAAAGCAGAGTTTGCGAAAGAAGCTGCAGAGTTTCTAGGCAGCTGAGCATTTCACCTGGAGTGATTACTTGAACAAGAAATATTGTTTTATCATCATGAGGCTGGTACATCAGAGAACTTCAGTCCTGAGACTCACACAAAGATGCCTATATTCCTCTGCTGGGAAACTCTGGTTTCTTAACCCAGAGTTTCCATTTTACATATAGACTCCAGGCAGACATGGACAGAAACTATGGTCTGCAGTCCTCATTCTAGGGAGCATCCAAGAATGTTTTATTCTCTGAAACCAAGCTCTCAGAAGACACACTGGCTGAACAGAAAAGATGCAGTCAAGACCAGATGCCCTGCAACCCATCCTTTCCATGCATGTCCTGAGTTCAGATCTTTATAGTCAGTTTATATGCTTTGAGCTCAAGCTACAGATACAAACTAGTAGTGGGAAGACCAATTGTTCCAACGATCAGTGTGCTAAAGGACACTACTGAGATAGCAGTTCTATATGAGACCAATATTCAAGGTTATGTAGACTCCTCCTAGCATCATATATCTAATTTTTTTGTCATTCTATGACAAAGACCAGTATCGTGACCTCTGGAATGAGGAATAAATCTGCTGAATACTTACTTCGTACAGTTTTTATGCTCAAAGACTACTGTTTGATGCATGTTCTACAAAAAGGGTATCTTGGCACAGCTCCATGCAATGCAGTCATCCCTCTATTTTGACCCCGTAACTTGCATGTTTAATGCATTGTGGATGTAATAGTTGAGTCCTATAACACTGAAACTGTATCTCTCCTCTTACATACATAAATTAGATTATATCACATCATGAAATAGATGTACCACTTATCATTCTATGTCAGCTTTTCTTAGAGCTGCCTTGGAGAATCTTTGGACCTCACTTGGAATTATGGGACTTCACACTGAGAAAGCTGACAGATTTAGAAGTTTTATTTATGGAAATTTATTACCAAACATAGTTTTTCAATAGCAATTGAAATGCACATACACCCTCCGAAGCAAAACAAAAAAATGGATGAACATTAACCTTCATGTTTCAAAAAGCTGGCCTAATTCTGCTACACTGAGTAACCCCAAGGGCAAGGAAAAAACCCCAGCTATCAAAGCATTCGTTGGCCAATTAAACTCAACCAGACACTTTTTGTTTGGCTGCAAGAATGAGATGTGAATGGGGTGAGGTTGAACGAACTCTTTTAGGGGATCCTAAAAGAGTTGGTCTCATTAACTTTTCCATGGGGGACAGAAGTTTTCTGTGTTATGTTATCTGATGCCCACAGTCCATGCCAGAAGTAACCTCTTTGCTACCTATAGCCAGCAGGCTCTTTAGATCTTTGAAGGCACAAATTAGCTCTGTCACATTATAGGGGGCTCTAGGAACAGGTTTTCTTTAAAGGAATTTTA
>JANVCC010010235.1:5089926-5129311 GCA_025345505.1 Todiramphus chloris collaris
AAAAAAAAAAAACAAAAAAACACTGCAGGATAGGACAACTTGTTTATTTTATACCTACAAAAATCGCAAGATTTAACTTCTTGCATCCAATTTGCTCAGCATTTGTTGTAAGGCATAACATATTTTACCTTCCCATTCTATGTAGAACTCCAGATTTTAATGATGAGATAGGTGTCCAAGAAGCACCTCAAATTTAATTGGTTTTTGAAAAGCAGGCACTTTTATTTTAACAAGTATTTTACACTTTGAAATTTGGCCCACATTGCCGTAATGGATTGGTGCACAGCTCTTTAGTTTATGACATGAAAGCAGGAGAGATTTCCTAAAATGAATTGGTAAGGTCTGAGTCCTAACTCTATTACAAACAATGACGAATCTCTCAGTCATTTCAGATATTTTGTCCCAAGTACTTTAGAAACTTACAGCAGGAGTCTGTGTGACAGTGTTCGGATTCCACCAAACTGAGTGTCCTCTCTCTTTAATACTGACAATTGGTGATGCCCAGGTAAGGTAAACATACAGTGGCATTTTATCTAAATACTCTTTCAGTCTCCAATGCTCACTGCAATTTGCAGTACAGAGATTTCTAGAGATAAGAAGTGGCCTTTTCATTAGCCTTGATGACTTTTTCTTTCATAAAGGGCTTTTTATGAACCTATACGTATATTTAATCTCCAAATGTTCCTGCAGTAAGGAGTTCAACAATTCATAAAGTTTTAGTCTTTACAGTCAGAACACCCTTCATTTGTTAGATTCGAATTTGCCTTTTAGTAATTAATTTTGATGTTCTCTACTTTTTGTGTTGAAAACATGGCCATCAAATGCAATCTGGAGAGCATAAAGTCTGAAAATCTTCTTGTTGACCTTCATGTCCTTTGGATCAGGCTCACAATAATTTCTGCTATAGTATCTCAGAAGAGGTCCAGCACTAATACAGAAGAGAAAGCTCAGTATTTGTCATTAATTGTTTCTAAGATTGACTCTTCAATAAAAGACACTAGCTAAGGAATAGTACTATGTTTAAACAAGTGAAGGTTGGGGGTATATTGACTTCAGTGATTATGAGATGGTAGAGTTCAGGACCATGAGAGGAGATAAAGCAAACAGCAGGATCACAAGCCTGGACTTCAGGTCAGCAGACTTTGACCTGTTCAGGGACCTGCTTGAAAGAATTCCAGGGGATATAGCACTGGAGAGATGATGCACCCAGGTAAGCTGGGAAGAATATAGAGATTGTATATTGATTGTGTTAGGAAAGTCCACTTGGAGTTGACTCTGACAAGAGACATGAAGAGCAACAAGAAGGCCTTTTTCATCAACAAAAGAGAAACCTAGAGCAAATTTAGTCCTGCTTCTGAATGTGTCAGGGGACTTGCAACATGGTATAGGCTGAGGTCATCAACAATTTATTTGCTTTGGTCTTTACTTGTGAGATTTAATATGAGGAATCCCAAGGTCCTTGAGGAATCCCCAGGAGCAGTGGACAAGGAAGGTTTAGTCTTGGTGGAAGAGGATCAGCTTAGGATTTCTATACACATGACAAGAAGATGGGAGCTGATGGTATACACCCACAAATGTTGAGGGTCCTGGTCAATGTCATTGTGAGACCACTCACAAATAATCATTGAAAGGTGATGGCAATGGAGGAGGTTCTTGAGGAAGAAAACATCATTTCATCTTCAAGAAGTGCAATCTGGAGGACTTTGGGAACGGTGGGCTGGTCAATGTCTATCATACATCATCCTTGGGGAGGTGATGGAGCAAATAATAATGGAAACTAAACACACAAAGGACAAGAAGGTGATCAGGAGTACTCAGTGTGGATTTACAATGGGGAAATCAGGTCTGACACATCTGATAAACTTCTAAGATAAAAAGACTAGCTTGGTGAATTTTATTTCTCTTGAGTGTAGCAAGGGTTATGACATTGTCTCCCATTGATAATCTGGTGAAATATGGTCTGTTTAAATAGACAGTGTGATGGTCTAAAAACTGCTCTCTAAGAGTTTGTGATTGGCCAAGCCCAGGGAGGCCAGTTGTTAGTAATGTATCTCAAGAGTCTGTAATTAAACAGAACCGTAGAATCGTTCTGATTGGAAGAGACCTTCAGGATCATAAGTCCAAACATTAACCCAGCACTGCCAGGTCACCACTAAAACACAACCCTCAAAACCACATCTACATGTCTTTTAAATACCATCAGGGATGGTGCCCTCACCACTTCCCTGGGCAACTTGCTCTAGTATTTTACAACCCTTCTGGTGAAGAGATTTTTCCTAATATCTTATCTAAATTTTTCTTAGTGAAACTTGACTTCATTTACTCTTGTCCTATCAGCAAGGGTCAATACTGTTTAAAATCTGACAATTATTTGATTGATGGGACAATGCATCCTCAGCAAGTTTTGCATGATAGGCAATGAGCACAGAAGGAAATACAGGAAGTTCTGTTTAAAACTTTTTAACTCTGTGGGTTATCATAAACTGCAATAAGTTGCCCAGAGAGGTTCTGTAGTTTTCATCGATGAACATACTCAAAATGCCTCTGTACATGGTTCTAAGAAACTTTCTATAGTTGACCCTTATATCATCAGGGGTGTTGAACTGGGCAGTCTGTAGAGATCCATTTTAGTCTCAGCTATTCAGCTAAGTTTCCAAGTGAGTAGGAACTTGTGCTGCCAGTTTTTCTTTTTACCTATCTTAGGTATAGGCTAAGGGTCTGGGCAGGGGATAAACAGGCCACATAATACACTCTGGAGTGTTATTAATCCCCAATTCATAAATGTTAATGATTTTCCTGCTCATGGCTAATCCAGACAGAGAAAAGTGGTTCTGAGATTAGAAGATAAATCCTTACCTTCATGGCAAGCCCAAAGAACTCTGAAGTGTTTGGGAAAATGACACACTAACATCAATATCAATTCTGCATCAGGATGCAATAGCACACATTTATGTTCCTAAGAGGCATCCCATTTATCACATGATCTGTGCTGCAAGATCTCACTTTGCAAAGGTTTTTCCACAAAAGTTCAAGCCATGTTAAGGTTGAGAATATAAAGAGGAAAAATATCAAGAGAGACTTGATAAGATAAAATGACAAATACCTACTGTACCTGTTCTCTCACTGCCCATTTCATATTCTTTCACTTGTCACTTTACCAATGTGAACCTTGTTCTTACAGCTGTTCCTATGGATCAGGCCAGTTTGGAAGACACACAGGTTTTATATTTTTCCGTGAGCAATCTCAGAAACATAACTGGTAAAAGTTCAATCAGAAAACTGGATGTGTGTCTACTTGTATCTGAATATGCACTTAAGTAATAAATTAATAGAGGTAATTTTAACCAACCAAAGTTAAAAATTTCCTAACACTTCACTCAGAAAGAGGAAGAAAAGGAGAGAGATATCAGATTGATGCACATTCAGTCTGTACTTATTTATATACATATACTTATTCTTGTGTGTATATATACAAATATGTGCAGATACATATAAATAAGCACACATATGCACATAAGGAAAGAAGAAGTATTGCATGTAAACTTTTCATAGAGTTATAATTAATGCCTGTTCAGACTACTGCTTGTGTGGTTTTGTGCATATTTGAGCATTTAGGGTTAGGCTTCTTCAGTATTTTTCATATTTTACATTCTTCTGTTTCTTTTTAAAAAGATTAGTATTTTTGTTGGGACAAAGAAAGAAGAATAAGAAATTGCCATGGCAAAATAAAGGCATTGCAAAATTGCCCAGGCCTAAGAACTTGTAATACATATATCTGGAATAATTCAATTCTGCAGGCATTCCTAGTGCTTGTAGGAAACTGAAGTTCATCTGAACCAGGTACAGTTGTCACTCACTGTATGTTAGCTGAATTATGAGTATTCTGTTTTTCCTGAAATAGAAGCTACAATGTAAAGAAAATACATAAAGTCCTCAAGGAAAAATTATGTTTCTTACAGGGCTCAGAACAAAAAAAAAGAGAAATTTTCAAGTATAGTAAGAGTAGAAGGGATCCTAAGAATGGAATATTTCCATTACTAAATGATAATAGACAAAATGATAATAAGGAAGCATAAAAAGAGATATTTTCTATGAAAAGTTAGCTTTCATATTTGAAAGAGACAATATGAAGCTCTTGTATCAGATGAGGTCAATTAAGTACTTTTCAGTCCACTAGTAGCTGATAAAGATAGAGAAATATTATTTCTAGGCATAGACATTTACAAATCAGGGGGGCTGAAATTGTCATCTCAAGAACCTAAGCATGGGCATTAAGTGCCTATCTTCCTGTTAATGTGAATTTGTAATAGTTTTTTGGGAAAAAAACCCTCTAGCATTCTAGAAAGATCATACTATTGTTTCATTATTAATTAAAAAAAAAATGTTATATATCAGTTCTGGGTTAGACAAAGGAAAATTTTACAAGACACACAGGAAATAGAAAAATACAGTGTGAGAATATAATCAAAACCAATACTAATATTACTAATAATAAAGTTTTTAAGGAAAATAACTCTCATAAAGTAAACCTGGTTTTATTTTTGGAGGTGCTTAAGATTTGCGTGGTAAAAGTAATTCTATTACTATTCTATACATTATAGTGTTCCTTATTTCAGCACACCATTTTGATTAAAAATACTCACTTCAGAGTATCAATAGAGTACACACAGTTCTATTGCCTTGAGAGCTGGTTAACTGACAGCTGTGACAAAAATTGTTATCAATAGATAATCACCAGTGAATAGTAGAAGTTTAGAGAAAAGCTTAATTCTCAACATTTTAAACAGGGAGCTGGAAGGAAATATAAAATCATTACTGAGAAAATTTGCAGATGACACAATATTTATCCTTCCATTAACTGCTAAGAGAGATAAAAATTAACGATACCTAAGCAACCATACAAGGCTCTGTGTTGCTTGGTAAACCAGTCTCTGTAAGCCATGATACTTAGTTTTGCTATGTTTGGTTCTCTAAATGCAATTTTATATATATATGGGAACAACATATGCACCCCAGACAGAGAATGAAATGCATAATGTTGAAAAATTAAGTCTTTGAAAATAAGTATAATCATGGTTTTAAGAGTGACACTGTTAGAGGAGAAGCTTGTGTGATTCTTCACTGCAAAAACAGGGAAGAAAGAGAAAGTAGAGAAGAAAATATTTTATTTCGGCATTCAGTATTCATTGTGCTGATGATAGAATATAATTTCACCATCTGCATGAACAAAAATAAGGACTTTATTAAAAAAATATGAGCAGGGTGCAGAAAAGAGCCATGGAAATGATTTCAGGTCCAGAGAAAATGCTTTGCAGAGTGAGACTTAAAGAGCTCAATCTGTTTAGCCTATTAAAATGAAGACTGAAAGGTGACTGCAGTACAGCGTATCAGTACCTTCACAGGGGAAGAACACTGGGTATTAATGGGCTCTTTAATCTAGCGGGGAAAGGCACATCAAAACTAATGGCTGGGAGCTGAAGCCAGACAAATTCAAATTAGAAATTAGGCACAACGGAGGAGATGATTAACCAGCAGCACAAACTACTGAGGGAAAAAGTGTTTTCTCTGTTGCTTGAAATCTTCAAAAATCATAAAATCCATTTTTTCATAAATTTTTTTTTTTCTAAACCTTTTTGTTTAAAGTTCTATTTCTTAATCAAAAAGGTTTAGGTCAGCACTGGTTTGTGCATGTTCAAGGTGGTGCAGATAGGTGGGAGATCTCTCTTGACAAGCATTGAGATGACCAAAAGCTGAATGAATGTAGTTAACATAGTGACGACTCTGAGTTAATGAATCTGGCTCCTTTATTACTACTTTGGTCTCAATAGCCTCATTTTTGTGCTTTCCAGTTGGCACAAAGAAATGCAGCTTGTCTTTTCTGTGAAGCACCCTACAGAAATGCCCTTTCTTGTAAATGAGGAGATGTTTTATACCCCTACAGAGATACAATGTACACATGTCTTTGTCCTTGTACAGAGCCAAAAATTTTGTTTCAGGATTTACAGTTCACAAAGCTCAGACAAATATTCTACTATAAATATATATATATATTTCAGTAAGTAATTAAGTTTTAGTTTTTTTTTTTTTCTGAGACTTGTTGTTTGTTTCCTTTTCTTTTTGTTCTTTTTAAATAAAATTCAGAAAAAAATCAGGAGACAAAACATAAAGGATAAAATAAAATTTAAAAGAATGTTACAGGTGAATGTTTCCTAAAATTCATCAAGGATTATAGCAGACTGAGCTGCCTGTTTTATGAAAAGCTTGACTAGATGAATAAAATGTTAGCTGTGTTGATAAAGGTCTGAATTTGTGAACCAAAGGTACATGAAAAAAAGGACTATGGCTTTTTTCTCAACCAGTTATAGTTATATATACATTGTCTATATATATATATTCTCTCTCTATATATATATTCTCTCTATATACTGAAACCTATATAGTCCATGCACAAATGAACACAACTTTTAACATGCTACTAGACACCTGGTGCATTTCCTTTTACAACCAAACACTTCACAGAAGCTAAGACTTGTACTTGGTGTACCACTCTGAAAGCTATCAGAGATGACAATTACCTACAGACAATGCAAGATGCATTGATGCAAGATCTCAGCTAACCGGGAGCTGAGAAGAACTTCAACATAAATGACAGAGTGAACTCATCAGTCATCAGCTATTCATTGTCAGTAAATGAACGACAGCTGCAGTCCCTTCCTTTAAAACTGGTGGGCTAGATGGACTGCATCTTGTGAGGTTTTGTAGTTGCTGTCATTATTCTATGTAATGTCTCCTCATTCTGTTATTTCCAGGTGGTTGGATTGTTTGCTTATTTGTTGGTTTGGGTTTTTTTCTTAAAATCATGATGGTGATGAGAGTATTTACAACATCAGAGAAGAATAATAGTCCACATATCTCAAACACTGCATACCTGTCTTTTGGAAAAAGTACTGTATTCCAGAGATCCTGCAGCTGGTAGTGGAAAAGAACAAGCTATTACAACAAAGAAGGGAAATGTGCAGAAGGAACAAATAGGATTATTTTGATTAATGTAATCAAAAGTGTGAAAGCATTGTTTGGCTTTTATCTAGGCCATCTCAAAATACATTTACTAGTAGTGTGTGGTTTTTTGTATTTGTTTTGTTTTGTTTTCTTTAAGAACAACCCCTTTCTTAGTATTTAGATTCTATATTTTCAGTTGATCACTACACTGCATCCTCCAGCAGGTCTGGCACTTTTTCTAAGAAAAAAAACAATATGAAGAAGCACAAATAAACAAGTAAGTACTTCAAGTTTACATGTATTTTATTGTGCAAATTTCAAGAAGAAATGTGCGCCCATTTGAAAGTCGCTTAAAAATTTCTTCTAGTATTTTTGTGATTTAATCCAGAAGTTTAATTAGGTTTTTAGCACTGTTCACTGGTTATACTTACCATTTCAATTAATAGTAGTATTTGTTACATTTCAAAATTTTTGGACTAACAAAGTGTAAATTAATCTGACCTCTTTTCTCTCCTTTTGCTGCATTAGAAGTTATTCTGTTTGCAGAAAGGCCTTCTAAGATAAATGATGTGCCCTCCCCCTTTTTTTCTCAGTATTCATGGTATGCCTTTTGAAACAATTGATGTCAAGGTTATAAAGAAACAGTAAACGTCATATCATGATGGGAATATGATTATATCTGGAGTTCCTAGTTTGATCTCAGTGTCCTCTGAGCTCCAAACCAAACACATAATGCAATGGCAGCAACAAAGAGTTTACAGCTGAAGTAGAATTGCTATTGTTAGACCTTATCCAAAGGCCAGCAATTTCTACAGGAACAAATCTTTGATATAAAAGAGTTTGGATCAGGATTTCAATAAGAATTTACAATTACAAGCTTTACTTTTGTGAAGTCTTTGTGCCACATGGAGCCTCAAGAATATGTTTTCAAAAGACTAAAGCTTCTACTAAAGAGGTGAAAAAAATTTACAGGGTGATATATCTTATCAACATTTTTTAAATTCAGTTTTGTTTGTTTCAGGATTTTCATTAGCACTGGAAAGCATTTGCATCAATTTATCCTTGCTTCTAGCCGTTTTCACTTTTTACGACCCCAGGGAGAAAATTTTCCAAGGACCAAGGTGCACTCAGTATATTTCTGAAAAAACTATCAACTGATTTAATTCTGAGAGTTTCAGCCTGAGATTACCTATGATGCACCAATCTGATAGAAAACCCTTTGAATTGCCCCAAAGCGAAAGTGAAGGAATCAATAGGTGAAAATTTGCCTAGAATGCTCAGTTTTAAATGCTTCCCAATCAAATAATAGAAAGTTTAATATTACTATTATTATTCTATATGTTATTTATTTTATTTTAGTAATTAATTGTATAGAATGCAAGGTCATCAAAGAACAGTCTATGCAGATGATTGTGGAACTATTTCTATTTAATTTTTTTGTTGTTAATATTAGAAAATATTAACAAAATAAACTAAATGGAATAATTTCTAAATGTTTCTTTTACAAAAATTTGTTTTTAAGGCAGCAGCCAATGTTATAACAAGAATAACACCTGCAACATACACCTTAGGCAGTTCAGGCTGGACAGTGGGAAAATATTCTCTACTGGGGATCGTGAAGCCCTGGAAGAAATCACTCAGGAAACTGAAGTAGTCTTCATCCTTGGATGCTTTCAAGGTAAGGTAGATAAAGCCATTCCCGACCTAATACAATGCTGACAACTGTCCTACTTTGAATAGGCAGCCAGACTAGAGACCTCATAAGATGTCTCTCAATCAATATTTTTATGATTCTATAAGCAGCTAAATAATTGTAACATGTTATGCATCCCTATTTTGTTTTCCACGAAAAATCTGTTCATCAGGGTCCACTAAATGATCTGAAGTGTTATGCAAGAACACCATAATCTGTATATTAAACCCTTTCAATTCAGAACTCCGTCTCTTATTAGAGATTACTGCTTCACAGGAATAACCAATGTTTTTCTGAACAATTACTAAAGAATCCAGGTTTACAAGGAATTGATAAGATTGATATAAAAACTTCTAATAAAATCATAGAATCGTTTAAGCTGGAGATGACCTTTAAGATCACCAAGTCCAAATGCAAACCTAACACTGCCAAGTCAACCACTAAACCGTGTCCCTAAATGCCACATCTACATTTTTTTTAAATATCTCTAGGTATGGTGACTCCACCACTTCCCTGGGCAGCCTGTTCCAATGCTTGATAATCCTTTCTGTGGGTTTTTTTGGGGTTTTTTTTTTCCCCTAAAAGGGTCTAAACCTCCTCTGCCACAACTTGAGTCCATTTCCTCTCATTGTATCACTTGTTAGTTTTACATGTGCTTGTTTTATTTTTATTTTTCAGTTTTGTGAAAAGAAAAAAAAAAATGTCATATGAATAAAGTTTTAGTCTCAATTTCATTATGACACCATATTTTGACATATTTGAAAATGAAACATTATGGCTTTCTATTTCCAAAATATCATTTTCTGTAATTCTCTCCGAAGAGTAATCCTCTCCTTCCTGCTGCGTCCTCAAATGGAAGAAAAAGTTTAACTTTGTTATTTGAATATTTTCTTCAATCATCACTCTACAGTGCTTTTCATTTTGTGTATGTATATACGAATGAAAATAATGAAAACAGTTTCACACTGATACTTTTTCCTCCTTTCTAACTCTGTAGCTTTCTATTTCAACATTCAAGTAAAAAACAAATAAAGAATAATGGGTATTCTTACTCTTCTACCAATCAGTTACTGATTACATTAATCCAAAATACTACTTATTTACCTAAATTTCAGAAAGACTAGTTTCTTTACCAGATTGACTTGGAATGTGACATTAAAGGACCAGTATTCATCTTAAAAAAAAAAAAAAAAAAAAAAAAAATTGTTTTCCAAGCACAATCTTTCAAAATGTATACATATAGAATGCTTAATACTATATAGAGTTATTTCTAATTTACAGCAGTAAGTGTCTTCTAAAACCACCACTTTTACTGTGATTTACACCACTGTTGCTGAGCTCGGAATCACAACCATGTCTATATTTATATTTTACACAGTCTCTGTGGTTGTATGTAATTTTTACAGTTGAATAAAAATAGGAAATCCTTACTTAAAGGACCTTAACATCATAGATCCTTAATTACAGCTATGATAAAACAACCTCCATGGTGGACCATGAACCAAATTAACAATAAATAAAAGGGATTGCCAAGTGAGTAGCTTGTTCCAAAGGGAAATGTCAACCTGCACGTGGAAATGTCACCAGTGTAATAACATTTCTTGCTGCAGAACAGGGCACTGTGGAGGAATTGAGCAGAAAGAAGAGCTAGTGCCATTGTGAAGCATGTGTGTGGTGAGAAGCTGTAGACAGACAGCTGTTAGTCCTCTGGGCAAAGGAGGACAAGCTGTTAGGTTGGTGATCGGAGCTACCCATGGAGGAAGTGGACTTTCAGAGTGAGTTGAACTGCAGACTCTGGACCTCACTGCTGAAATAAGGCTATTGCACCACTTTGACATCAATGCCTCTTTTAGGAACTACTTATTTTAATTTGGATACTGCACACTCTTCTCTGGAAGGAGGAGTGCGTTTCCTCCCCCAGATGAGTTCCTATTTCTGCAGCAGTTACCTGTCAATCAAAAGAGAGTGGACTCATAAGGACTTCACATCCCTCTGTCTTCAGGTTTAGGGGGTCTCAGATGGTTTTCTCTAGTAGTATGTGAACACAGTGGCAGAAACCAGATATCCTACAGTGGAAACCTTGTAGAGAAAAAAAAAAAAAAAAAAACAAAAAAGTATCAGGAAACTTTATTTTCTTTCAGACAGTGACTACATCTGCAGTATTTTGTTTCTTTCTAAAACCCTTCTTCATCTCCTATAAAATGCAAAGCATGGTTTTGATTTTTGCTGTGGATCCAGTTTGATTTTGACCAGTCTCCAGCCACATGAGTTGCAACCTTTTGCTCCTGGGTTTGCTGCAGAACCCCCAGAGCCAGTCAGCTTCCTTCTTTTGTCTCTCATGCACCCATCTCTTGGGACTTTACATCTCTAAATCCCTTGTTATTTTTTAATGCAGAAAGAGGTCTTCTTGCTTCATTTGTTGAATCTGAAAGACCATGCCTAATGCAGTGTCTGGTTTTAATGAACTCGGTGATTATCTCTGTTCCGAGAGCAGCTGTAAGAGCTCTTGTTGTAAGTAATACCAACGTACAGACACTCAAATCTCAAAGAAAAAGGGAATATGCTGATTCTAAGCATTCATTAAACTTAGTACCCGTAAAAAGCAGTAAGAGGGCAGGTGAAATTTAGGCAACCATCTATGATATGGACTGAAACATGTTCAGCTGTAACCTTAGGAATGTCTGTTAGTTTAGCTAGTACAGGGAAGAGGGATTTACACAGGAATTTCCAGGCTGAAGATACATATCTTCATACTGAAACCTAAACAGCATTGCATTATACAGTACATGTAAATGAAAAATAACTCCCCCCAACCTCTAATCAGCTGCATAAGGCATATGATTCCCTTTTCAGATGGCTTTAGCAACAAGTGTGAAAAGGTTTGCTGAGCCTTTCTTTCCTTTTCCTCCACTAGCCAAACCGGTTCAAATGTGTAGTGAGAATCAGTCCCTGTGCTTAGGTGGAAATCAAAGGGGAAATCAAACCCACCAAATGCCTCTGGCCCTAACCCTCCAGTCTGTACCACATCATATGACCAAAAGATCCCACATTATATCTTAGAAGAAAGAATCCTTTGAAGTTCCTCACAGACTGTATCTGCTACCAATGTCCTTTATCAATTTTAACTGCCAGACTGCTAACCCATAAAAAAGAGTTTCATTTTCCCAAAAAGGGAGAATTTTTTTTTTTTTTTTCCTCCTCCTTCCCTCCCCCAATCTCCTTTGCATCTTTTCAATTTACAAAATGCTTTGGGATCACTCTTGGAGAAAAGCTCCATGCTGTATAACCACATTAGCTTGTAAAGCAAACACAGAAAAAATGGCCTGTTGGTCATAAACAAGCTGTCTGCAAATTTGTCATGTACAATCTATGCACTGGATCTTATTCAGGACTGCAAGATGTGGTGGTTTGTTTTATACTGATGGGCACTGTTGCCAGGGATTCCATCCCAATATAGATGTTTGTAATACACATCGTGTGTCAGTCTCTTCAGTCAGTTGTCAGTAATAGAGTTTGAAAGGCATATAGTGACAGTATAAATGCATATGCTATATCTGAGTATTTTATGAAATGGCTGATGGGTCCTGGCTGCTTAGGATGCTACATGGACTCCCATGCAACCTGCATTTTTATCAACTCTCTCTCTCAAACTGGAACAGAGACTAGCCATACTGGGCTCCTTTTATTGTCAACAGAGAGAAATCTGGAGGGCAATCCATTTGACCTGTCTTTGACCTTTATTTTAGAATGGCATGAACTTCTCTCTATTTCCCTGAACTGACTATGAAAACAAGCCTCAGGTGGTTAGCTTAACACTTATTGCTCAATTCATTTGCTTAAACATAGGCCCTGGGCTATACTGACTGACCTCTAGCTTCTGGGTGCCACATGCCTTTAATCCTATGTGGTATCTGCCAGCCTTTTTTAGTTGTCTCAGTCTAGAACATCTCAAGCGGAGTTGAAAGTCCTAGGACTCATCTAGGCTAAGCTCAGTGGCTGGGGGAGGTTTTCAGTGCACCACAAACAGGAAATTAGTTTCAATTGACTTGTGGTATGTCATGACATCTGGCCTCCAGTGCCTGATGCAAAAAAGAAGGCATTTCCCTAAAGTCTTGTGTCACATAAGCCAGATCTGTGTGGATGTCTCCAAAATGCAAGGACAATTCAAGTAGTCAGAGTTCTATTTTCAGACAACTGATTCAAACCATTATATATCTAAATTTAGGTGTTTACATATGAGCTAGGTGTCTAAACTTGGAGAGCTATTGGTTGACCAGATATAGACATTTGCTTCATCTCTTTCTAAACCACTAATTGTATTGACTAGACCTCTGTTCTCTGTAATGGGAACTTGGGCATTTATCTCACATGCAGACATCTAAAATTAGATGTCTTTCCCTGGGACAAATCACACCACTAACTTTTAGATGACTAATTAGGATAAATTAATTGAAAACTACAGGACCTTTATAGCAGTTTTGAGTCTTCTGATGCTTTCATCTGTCCTTAAGGAGAGTAGATGACCATACTGCTTTCTTCTGCCCAGAACTTTGAAGAGTTGCGGGAATTATAAAAAAGTCAGGAACCATTCCTGGGCTTCCTTGAAAAATAGCAGTTTCATGTACATGGAGATTTGCTTTGTCATTCTGAAAGGTCATGAAATACCAATCATAACTTCAAAATGTGGACTGTTCTGTTTCCTTATCACCTCTGAGTAAGCAGTAGAAGTATGAAGAGATAGCTACAGAATAAGAAGCAATAATGACTCATTTACCTGCATAACATCACTGGCTGAGGATTTGGGTAACCCTACTACTGGTGGTTCATGTCAACCCTTAGATATCCTGCTAAGCTGGAGCAATAGCATCTGAATCAGATCTGCTTTGGTTGATCTGGCACAGGTGATGTACAAATGTAATTTTGAGCTCTTTGCAGTTGCCTGTGTGGGCTTTGTCTTGTTGAAATTATTTGATGATTCTTTAGGGTATTGGTTAATTTTTTTAATAAATATTAGGAGATCATTTGTTTTCTTATTAAATAAAATAGATACAAAGGATTGATTACCAGATACAGATATGTATCTGAAGCTTAAAGCTTCTAACCACCACAGAAATACTAAAAATATGCAGGAAGTTAAACACACATGAGACAATTATAGAATCATAGAATGGTAGGGATTGGAAGGGACCTCTGGAGATCGTTGAGTCAAAACCACCTACCAACACAGGGTCACCCAGGGCATGCCACACACAAACATCTCAACATGTCCAGGCAGGTCTTGAAAGTGTCTAGAGAAGGAGGCTTCACAAACTCCCTGGGCAGCCCATTCCAGTGCTCCACCATTCTCACAGTGAAGAAGTTTTTCCTCACGTTGAGGTGGGACTTCCTGTGTTTCCCCTTGTTACCATTACCTCTCATCCTATCAGAGGACACAACAGAAAGGAAACTGGACCTTTCTACTTGACACCCACCCTTCAGATATTTGTAAACATTAAGAAGATCCCCTCTCAGTCTTCTTCAGGCAAAACAACCTCAGAGCTCTCAGCCTTTCCTCAGAAGAGAGATATTCCAGTCTGTTAATCATCTTTGTAGCTCTATGTTGGACTCTCTCTAGTCCAGCCCTTAGTCTCTATCAGTCTCTATTTTCCTGTCCCTCTTGAACTGGGCAGACCAGAACTGAACACAATACTCCAGATATGGTCTTGCTAGTAGAAGGGGAGGAGAACCTCCTGTAACCTGATGGCCACTCCAGGATACCATTGGCCTTCCTGAACACAAAGGCACATTACTGTCTCATGGATAACTGACTGTCCACCAGAACTCCAAGGCCCCTCTCCATGGGGTTACTTTCCAGCAGGTCTACCCCTAACCTGTACCAGTACATGGTGGTGTTCCTCCACAGGTATAGGCATCTACACTTACCGGTTTTGAACTTCATTAGGTTTCTCTTTGCCCAGATCTCCAGTCTGTTCAGACCTTGATGGATGGCAGCACAGCCTTCCAGTGTACCAGCCACTCCTCCCTGTTTAGTATTATCAGCAAACTTGCTGAGAGTATATCCATTCATGCAAGGTCATTTGATGAAGATGTTGAATAAGACTGGACCCAGAACTGTCCCCTGGGGAACACCACTAATTACAAGCCTCCAGCTGGACTCTGCACCACTGATCATAACCCTCTGAGCTCTACAAGATAGGATGGATTTTGTAAAAATTTTTCAAAAGGTTGCATGAGAACTGAAAATGTTCATTCTCACCTAACTTGAAGTAAATTGTGTTTCCCCCCAGAAAAAGTCCTCTGAAAATTGTTAGTGTCAAAAACAATATTTATCTATATAAGTTACTTATGTTCTCAGAAGTATGGGATTTGATTTCTTCAAAGTGTCACATATTTTCCATTTCAACAGCTATAGAAGGTAGTGAAAGTACATCTGTTTCCAATTTTACATGAAAGCAACTGAGACAGAGAGGGCCAAACCAAAAAGGTATTTAACCTCCTACTTCCTTTTGAAATCATCATATAGCAATATCTTTGGAGAGGTAGCTATAAAGTTTAAAAGCAAGACTCAGAGTACTCACTTTCACATCATAATGGCCAAAAATCAATTTCATTGATTCTATGCTGGTTGTTGAGCAGGGAGAGCTCCTGATTATCATGTCAGAGGCTCTGTGGGAACAGTTCAAGAGTCATCTACCAGCTGTAGACCTTTTTGAGGCTACACCTGCATTATAAAAACTCTTTGCTCCTTGCATTGGGACCTAGCCCCTCATTCATCACACTGAGTATGTGATAGTTTGGTCTTACTTGGAGGGAGATGAAAGGTCTCTCTCCAAGATATCAAAAATGTTATTGAGAGGACAGTCTATTCACAGCCCAGTCTTTAAAAGCAGAATGACACTGAACCCTCTAGGTTTTATTCAAAGTGACAAACTTGATAGTCACAGCGACACCTCCCCAGAAATACAGACACAAACCAGTATGTACCAATTAGCTGAGGGTCTAGTTTTGTTGGTTTGTTTTTTATTTATATGGACAATAACTACATTTCAAGTTGTACCCTGAATAATGGAGTGGTGAGAGGCATTTCGTGTTTAGAAATTGTTTGATGAAGTCAATATATGTGATGGGCCTCACTGCACTCTAATGCCTCAGGTCAGGCAACTCATGATTGTTCTGTATTTTCAGAGTTCAGGCATCATGGAAATTTGCAGTGAGATTTGTGTGTCTGTAAGCTTAGACAATCCCTTGAAAACAGCTTCCTGGAATTTAAGGTTTTAAGTTCATTCAAAGCTCCACTTGGACACTGAAATAAACACTCTGGACCACATCTCAAGTGCTTTGTTCAAGGTCATCTGAGAAGAGTTCAATGGAGCTTGGAAATGAGCCCAGATCTCTGCTTAACTCTAGCCATAGATCCATCCATTTTCATTCCATAGCAGCATAATAGGGATTTGGAAAACTATTCTAAAACCTTGAGAACTGAATAGATATCAAAATCCTCCTGTATGTATTTGGAACCATCCCACAGATTTCAGTGGAGGAATATATCCTTTCTTATAAAAAATCAAATTGTTAAAAACCTATAGAAATCTCTCATTACTTTTTAAGTACAGCTTTCTCATAAATATTGTAGAGATACAAGCAGAGGGTTAAAAGTGACAGCTCAGTGGTCTGGAATTAAATCTATTGCAGGTATATAATTTAGTGTGACGTTAATTGGGTAGTGGGGAAGCATAAATGAGGAGCGAAATGTGTACACATTGGAATTTTTTGTTAAAGAAGGAACACTGCAAATGCTAACCTCAGCAACCCGAAATCAAAAAAGGCCAGACAGAGGGAGAGGGAGGAAAAACAATGAACCAACCAACCAACCACAACAACAACAAAAGAAAAAAAAAAAAAAACAAAACCACACATACACACACACACAAACCCACACAAAACCAAAACCACCACACAAAAAAACCCACACAAAACAACCAAACAATTGTGTCTCATTTATCAGGAAGAAGTTTGAATTTTCATCAGAAGTTTAAATCAGAAGTTCATATTTTCATCTGAAAGAGATCAGTCTATCTCTGAAGTTGTAGGTTTACCTGATTCTAAGTTGCTACAGATCAATTTATCTTTATAACTTCCTGTGTGCTCTTCTAATCTAGGGAAAATGGACTTTATGTGCATCCATTGTGGTCTTCTGCTCACCAGCCAGGGAAGGTGACTCCAAGAAAGCGTACACAGAATGGTTAGTATTTATATGAGCACAAATACTGCATAACCAGTATTCAGATAGATACTCCAGCCTAGAATGACACTTCAAGGAACAAATAGTGACACACTATGTCACAAGCCACTCAGTGTGTGACTTTATTGTCAGTGTGAATTTATCAACAAAAACTACACAACGTGCTGAAATATCTCATCATCTATTACAAATAAATGATGATATAGATTATGAACATGCAAGGTGTGATTTTCATGGCATCTCAGGAGAATCCAGGCCCTCCTGTCCTCTCTCAAGAGCATGCTGTATGTTGTTCTTTGGTATTGTTAGGTCCATTTTTTTTTTTCCTTTCCACATCCCTACACCCATCAGACATTCCTTATAGACTATGGACACTCACCTGAGCTACTTCAGTCCATGCAGTCTCAGGCTTTGTCAGGATCACCACAGATAGAAATCCCTCATTTCATATTTCTTGGCAGTCTTGCATATTTGTTGCAGTCTTCAAGCATGTTAATTTCGGTTTCATTACCAGTGAAGTACTTAAAATGCAAGTAATCCTGTTTTGTTTTGTGGGTTTTTTTTTTTCAGAAGATCAGTTTCTTTTTCTTAGTTTGTTGCCCATGAGCTCTCTGTTCATGCTGTTTTGGGGCCTAGCAATGCCTCCCATTGGTCATGTAAAGTCCATTGCAACAGATGTTGTGCTGCAAAAGACTTTGTTAAAGTCTACCTGCACAACGGAGCTTAGATTTCTGTACAAGATTGCATCATTGATTCCTATCTGCTTTCATTTGCCATTAAGCTCATGTGGCAGCAGTCAGTTGCTGAAGTTTAGGCATCACGTGGTTAAGTCTTAGCCTTTTGACCATGGCATGAAATCCACTGGTGATCAATATCAGTAACAGAGGTGTGTATGACAATTCACAGTCACTGAGAGACCAGACACCCCTACATGACTGAATGAGGTGTGCCAGGAACATCTCTCATGATATTCAGCAGTTAGCACTCTAATTTTCCTATTCTCTGTCTCACATTCACTGCCTAGCCAATATGGACTTGCAGTAAATATGTGTGTGATGCATGGATAAGTTAGCAGAGTGGGTGAGATGGGAATAGAAGTGTTGACAAAAACATAGTAAATGAGGAGCACAGGTCACATGAGGACCATGAGGGCCTTGAAGAACATATACTACAGTCTCTTCTTGCCTCAGGGAACCTTGCTTTAGCCACTTACATTATAAGAATTAATAAATTGTCTATTTCACATGGAAAAAAAAAAAAAATTACAAAAACCTTCCCATTGCATAAAATCCTTATCTAGCTAACTGGATCCCTGCACCATGAGAAACCAGAAGCTACAAGCCATGGAATTTGCCACTGGAAAAAAGCAGAAGATATTAGCAGTACTGCCAGTTCCATAAGTATCTTCTGATCTAATTTTATGTTGTTCCTGGTTTAGGAAAGGACGTGCTGTGATGTTTTGTGTTTCTCTCTCTCTTTCCCTCTTACTCTGTTTTTTAAGGTGTTAGAGGTAGGATGCTCTGGTTTGAGTATTCAATTGGGTGTTCAGACACTGACCTGTCTTATCAAGTCATTTCACCTATCTGCTATGCCTCTGGGCTCTTTCTTGGCTGTTGTGTTTGGGGTAGGGTCTGTCTCATATGTAATACCTACTGCTATGGCACCTTGGTCTCTGCTAGGAATATTAAATACTGCTACGATACAGGCATTAAGTATGCCTGAAGTTAGGCAAGGGTAATCTTGCACTGAAAAGTAGGGAAAAAGATAAATTCAATGCCCTACCATATTAATTTGCACAGTTGCAGTTTTAGAGATTAGTCTTAAATTATTTTGAATTGCAAATCCAACTGTACTTTAATTATGATTATGACCTCTACTTTGTGTCACACAGTTCAATCTATGCAACCACATTCTATGGTAAATTACTATAATGGTGCTGTAGATGACGCACCATAACACAGAGCCTTGCCCTATATCTGTAAACAAAGACATGCATGCACATGCACATTTTGACTTGCAGCAACCTCCTAATAATACAGATTTATTCTCCTTTGGTTTTGTTTTTTTGACTTCCCTTCTCTCTCCAGATACGGTAGCAAGGACTCAGTGACTTGCTGGAAGAAAACTGTAGAGTATGTTAATTTCTGTGGAACTTCGGCAGCCTCATAAGTCTTAGAGATTAATAAGAATCTGGGAAGTATCTATCTTCTGGTGATGCTTTCATTTGCGCAGTAATAAAGCTCGCCTTTCTTGTTTAATAAAAACAATGAGGAAACAAATGGGTGTGCAGGCATTGGAACTTTTGAGGAATTAATTCAAAAGCACGGAGGAAAGTTTTTTATCATGCTGTAAGCACCAGAAAGGTGAAAATTACTCTTCCCTGGAGCTCTTACCCTCTGTGTGCCTTATCTCTAAGTTACACCAAACTTAAGGCAAAATCCTCAGAAAGTGCTAAGTGTCTCTTGGAAAATACTGATCATTATCCTGAAAGGTGATGGGCATGTTTCATGGAGATCATCAGAAGCTTGGGAAAGTTCTGGAAGATTCATTTCCTCCTACTGCCTAATGGAAGGAACAATCTACTGGTTGAACATTCTCTCATAATCCAAATGAAATTTCTGTGGAAATTTTCAACATCAGTGAGACTTTTGAGTCTTTTTTTTTTTCTTCTTTCTTTATTTTGAAGAGATGGCAATGATTTTTCCTGGCTGCTCCCGTTATTCTGCCCCCCTCAGAAGGTTCTTGTAAATTTAACTTTTGCACAGACAGGCAATTGACAAAAGCAGGAACCTTGAAGCAGGCAGGGGGCCAGGGGCTGAACACCCAGCTCCCACCCGGCTCCCAGCCTCCCTACAGCTCCAGCTGCCATGGAGGCACAAGCCCAAGCTGCCTGGCATCCCCACATCTCCTGCAACTCTGGCTGCCAGAGAGCTGGAGCACAGTGAGAACTTGCAAAAGCAATTTTCTTACCCCTCTAAAAAGAACTTTGAAAGTTAGCACAGTTTAATTTCATTTAGGCATCAGGATTTAGGAAAAAAAAAACTGTTTCAGAACTTTGTTTTCCCTAGATATATGCTAATGCACTTATTATATTTAAAATTACTTTGATTACTCAATCTACACAGAAGAGGAATGTGAACAGATCTTTATTCAACGCAGCTGCCTCCAGTGGCCATATGTAATGCAAGAATGAAAGGGTGGTGCAGCAGTTACTTACCGAGGGTCCTGAGCCTCCTTGTACTGATGCAATGATACTTGGTGGTCTCAGAAAATGTCCCTACTCTTGAGTTTCTCTGGGGAAACTTTCTCTAAGACAATACTGACCAATCTGATACTTAGCCTACTTCAGGCAGTCCATTATTTTCACCACTTAGAACCCACACAGATGGAACCACAATATACAGAAGGTTGTTGCTTGATTTGTGCTGCATGCAGACATTGCTGTCTTTCTGATTCAAGGATGGACTGGACAGAGGGGTTCTCCTTTTCTCACTGGCAGGTTATCTAAGTTACTGAACTTCAATCTAAATGGCAGTAAATATTCCTGTTTATCTCATTGTGGGTAACACTTCAACAACCTGAGTAATAAATTCACTGGGATATTATTCTTCCCTGCAGTAGCTTCATCCAGCCTCGCTCTCTCTCTCTCTCTCTCTGTATATACCTACAAAAGGTTATCTGATGCCCAGGCCTGTCCTGTGAATTGCTGAGATTTGTTCTCATTTCTTTGTTTCTGCAGCTGTATCCCATGTCACCTTCAGTGTTTATCCTTCAAGTAATTGTTTTTGTGGTACCTTTAAGGATGCTCCAGCTTGGTGAGGTGGAGAACATGCAGAAGTCTTTACAGTGGTAGGAACACAGTTAAAACCAGGAAGCATTGTGTTTGCTTCTGTTTCGAATCTAATACTATGGTGTAGGTCAGGATGTTATGTTTGTAAGCATATTACAGTGGATCTGGTTTGGCCCTGACTTTAACCTACACTTAATAAAAATGTCTTCTAGCCACTGGCTATGAGGTCTCATGACTAGTAAAGGTAGGGACCTTTGCAATGCAATAAAACAGTGAGGAAATATTGTGATAGATACAGCACAGCTTCTTCTCTCCCCCTCCCACCTTCTTGCATCCTGAAATGAAACCTTTGTTTTAGAAATAAACATTTTGGAACTTAAATCAGTTTTTCTTTAATCAAGGCCACTTTTTAAATATTGTTAAATAAAATACTACTTAAAACAGGTAATTTTACATGAAGTGGGAGAGAGATAGTGCAAGAACCTACAGTATATCAGACTGAATTAGTTTTTCATGCTACGAGATGTAAACAAATCTATTTAATTAGAACACCTTGTTCTTACTGCATCCAGAGTAATTTTTTACAAGGCAGAAAGAAAAAAAATCTTTTGGCAGGAAATTTCTACAATACTACAAAAATAAAAAAAAAAAAATCTAAACTGTGGGTTTCCCTCACTAAACCAGACCTTTTTTTTGTGATTCTTTTTGTTGTTTGAAGTAAGATCTCAAAGTCAAGCCCTCCTTCACAGAGATGATCCCTGGGCCAAGTGCAGACATTCTTGTAAATCAGATTTGATTTCAAACCCTTCCTTTCTGAGTCCTTAGCAGATGCAACAGATGTGTATTCATGCAGGGAGAAGCAGATCCTTGAAGTAATTTGTTTAAGTCATGCATAACAAGACCAGAACACCACTACCAGGATCTCTTGCCTGCACCAAGGCCATGAAATCCAGGTACTTCCTCACCTCTGGTGCAATCTGTCACAGTTTCACCATTATCCTATCTGTGTAACCCAGAGACATTAATGAATTTCACCTCTTTGCTCTTGTTTTATTTCATTTATAAGGCAGAATGAAATCTTCAGAAGCAACATGAGGAAAAAGGGAGCCTGTGTGCTCAAGGACTTTATTCAACACCATAAACTCTGATCACCTTTCTCTTTCCTCTCCAGTAGTTGTGGAAGGAGCCCACTTGGATATGCAGGCTCATTAGTCACAACAGAAAGGTAGCACAAGGTCCCACAGTGACAAGCTGCCACCTAAATCTAGGTAATGTGCCATACTAAAATGCTGTACACTGGCTTGCAGCAAGATCTCAGTCCTTTGCTAAGGTGATGTTTCCATTTCTTTTTCTGAATTCTAAACCTCAATTTACCACCTTTGTGGCCCATCCCTTCCTGGATCTGCATTTTAAAATGTGTAGTTTCCTGGTCACACATATCCAGAGGCTCAAATGGGCAGCAGAGGCACAGAAACAGTACCTGGGGATATTACCCCTGATGCCAGATCTCTAGATTCAGTCATCACACGGAGAGTCTCAGGCCAACATTCAGGTAAGTTGAGCTATTAAACACCAATGTGGGTGTCTTCCCTGTCCTCTGTGCATAGTAACCTGTACTGTCCCACCAGACTACTACTACAAGAAAGATTCTTTGACTGTGTTGTGGTGGAAAGGTCTCAGGGTGTCATCTGGGCAAAGAATAGGGACGGCTTCACTTTCTGAATTGTAAGAGCTCCAAAACCACTTTCATCTGGGAGTGTCCCTGAGCTACCTGAATAGCAGCTGTATGCCTGAAGTTGGGCTATTACTAAGACAATGTCATGTTTTCTATAACAATCCATCTGCCCAGTAAATACCCTGGATGTGGCTCTGATTAGTAGTGAGCAACATTAATATTCTTCAAAAGGGAAAATAGTAATTTCAAATTCAGACAGGAACTGGAGCACCACCTTGGTAAACTGCTACCAGACTAGACCACTAAAATAACCGTTTTCACTGGAAATGTCCAGGGCTACAGGACCTGTCTACTCATTTTAATCAAACCCTTAATGTGGATGCTGAAAAGCTCCTAGCAGAGGGATTTTCTCAGGTTCTCACAATATTTGGTGAGAATCCTGCCTTTCTCATGCATGTTATGAAAAACAGTAGGATGTTTTTTGTAAGCTAGACTAGCACGTGGTGTTTTGCTAAGTTCTGCTTATGGTACATTGGAAAAATATTTTGAAATGGGTGCTGTAGGACTTTAGCCAATCACCCTAGGAGATGGGTGATCACTGACCAATTGCCCTATGGGTATATAAAACGGGGTTATAAATTAATAAAGTTGCTTCTTTTGCCTGCTCTTGCTGAATTCGTGTGTTGCTGCATCTGTCCCCTCCCGGTATTAACAGCAACACCGCTAAGGTCTTCCTGGTGCCCCATAATTTCATATAAAGCATGCATTTTTTTCCCAGTACTTCCCTCTTGCATGATGACCATACAAACTTAATCTGCACCAGAAGAGCCTGAAGAAAAGAAGTGATCTGACCAAGTGTTATCATGGGGCTGCACAATGCATTTGAGGAAGTGAGTCTTCATCCCATAATGCAGTCTTGACTTTTTCCTAGCACAATAGACAGTCATGTTACAGCCCAAAGCCAGAAGTCTGTGGCAGTAGATTAAATAGCAGTTTAGTAATCAGGAGATTTGAATATTGTTCCTCTCTTGGCCAGAGACCTGCTGTGCCTCCTAGAATAAATCTCTTCTCTGCATTTCTTTTTTTCTCCTCCCACCTTTCTTCTTGCATGCCCTTTTATATGACCAGCTCTTTAAGGCAGTCTATTTTGTTCCATACTGATCACCAATGGACCCCAGTCTCATCTGAGCTGTCTAGACACATCATCACTGAAATAATAATAATCATGCTGAAAGCAAAATGATGATATATTTTGTACCAATGTGATGCCTGTTTTATATTCCTCTGGCTTTGTCCCCTACATTAGTGATGCTTAGAAGCAAAACAAAAAGCTGATCATCTTACCACTGTTAAATGTTATTAATGACTTTTAAACAATTGTCAGCAAACTTAAGTGCTTGTGTAAGTGAGGGATTAATAGTGCTGACCTAATAAATATCTCAGAAGCTGGCACTCCACTTATGGGCAAACTGTCAGTGATGCCTGGCCACAAAAGTCTCCATCTGGAGGAGCAGCCAAGCAGCACACAATGACACTCTTGTCTGAGCCATACTTCCCACTCCCACCCCAGACCCACAGATCATTTTGTCAGTCCTCCAGTCCACTCTCTGTAATGTATCCTTCTCTCCTCCCCCATTCCTATCCCACTAATGTTTTTACCCTGGTTGCCTTGTACACCTCCCAAAATACACCATCCACGTCCTGCCTAACACCTGCTCTTTTTTTCTTGTCTCCTCCATCAGATATATTTTCCAGGGAATACAACCACAGCACTTCTCTGTTCATCAAGGACAGAAGAGACTTACAGGATCAGTATGATATGGTCAAACTCCACATTATGCCCAACTGCAGTCCTGATGGAAGTAGAAACCAGTGTGAAATTATGGTGAGATATAGATCCTGAAAAGCACACTGTAATATTAATGTGACTGAGCATAGTAAGACATTGATGTCAGCAGAGAAGCAGTGCCCCTCTATGAGATTCTTCCTGTTTGTGTGCCCTTTACAAACTCGGGAAAAAGAAGTAACTGTTTTTACCTCTGTTTCACAGGTCTCTACATGTAAAATTTGGTGTGGAAAGGCTGAGTTCTTTTTTCCAGATTTATGAAAGATATTATTGCAGAAGAGAGATATTTATTCAGGGTTTTTTTTTTTTGCATCTTGATTGGTGGTCTTTATTTCTTCTCTCTCTATGACTGTTAGTCTCTAAATTTCCATAAATTCCCAGGAGCTAAGATTTTTTTGTGAGGAAAAAAACATGGTGCTTTTAGTGTGTGTGTGAGGAACACTGTTTAATCAGATAATTTTTAAAACAAATTGTCAATGCATTCCACAGACTTTATTACCTCCCCTTTGGTATTACTTCTGAGTATTTATCTCAGAATAAAAGACTCCTTTCATCTTCTCACTTGTTTCTCCAATCCTTACCCAACGCTGCCCCTTCTGCTTGGACTACATCCCTGAAACCTGTCTATTGTCCCTTAACTATCTACTCATACAAACAATGAACTCATTTCTGCATTACCCCCAAGAAAGAAAATTTCCTTTCTTATAAGCACAGCAAGAAACAAAACTCAAATCTGAATAAAAACAATGTCCCTTTCCTACTGTGATGTGCAAAACACTTTCCTGAGGCTGGTATCAACTCCCTCCATTTAAGTGAAGCTCATTTGCAGGCACTCATCTATTCATAGTAGATGGGCAGTAAGCAGAGCCTGGGCTGCCTGTCACCAAGATGAATAGACAGATGGCAGGGACAAAAATGGTCACATTTGGTCTGAGCCAGGGGTGCCATTTTTAAGGTCAAGCCTTCATCTTGTAGTGGCCAGGAGGAGGCCTGTGATGATGATGACTGTATTTGGAATGATACTGCTATTTGTTTATCATGGCTTTTGCACAGGAGGTACCAATTTTAACAAACACAGGAGGAAAGCAATTGAGTTAGCCCTGCAGCAGCATCTGAGGATCTTCTTATCTGCATGGTTGACTCTTTTTTTACCCACTGAACATCAGAGTTTAGACACTGAAACAAAAGCTGGTTTCTTTCCTGGGGAAACAAAGAGCATTTCTTAGATATTGCTGAGTTTCTTTCCCTCTCTTGTTGCATAGAACTACCTGTAACTCTATCAGAGATCTACCCATAAATTTGAGTGATGCATTAACCAGAATGGCTGAATCCTGCCCTGGTGCTTATCCCAGTGCCTCAGATCTTTCACGGAAGTGGATTTATTTGGAAATTTTGCAAACATCACTATCCTCAGATAACCACACTTTGTTTTCCTGGTTAAACTGAATACATCACAACAATGACTTCCTAACACATTCTTCAGGTGGTTGAAGTTGATGCAGGTTCTCAAAATACAAACATGATGTGCCAGTTTACCTTGAACTGACACTCTGAGTATAAACAAGTTCTAAACATCTCCAGCAAGTGCAAAGATCAGAATATAATTAGATTTCACTTTATCAACAACCCTAGAAGAAGGCACTGGTGTTCAATACATTTTCCTCATTAACTGGGGACTAAAACTGGACTTGAACCAGAAAAAATAATATTTATTTACAAGTTGGAGATATGCTTTATATAGGAAATTAAAAACAGATAGCTGAATAATCTCTTTAGAATAAATGAGGAGGAGGCTTATAAAAAAAAAAAAAAAAAAAAACAGGAGAAAAATTTTCTCACAGCTGTGTTTCACATATGACCTCTTGAGAATGTGATTAAGAAATAAAAACCAACAAAAAAACCCTTCCTTCTGGTATATGTAATGCACTTCTACCCAGAAAGAAAAAATCATTTGGATTCATGTTATGCTCGCCCATTGCAAAATGCAGTTCTGTATACATGTATGTTTGGTTTTGAATATCAGAAAGCAATTTCAGCAATGTGACGTCAGGAAAATGGTCACTTTCCAGACTGGGAAATAAATCAAATTGTGGTTCAGACATGATTCTGGTGCTATAGAATTAGAGGCTGGAAAGAGACAAAAGGTTGTGTGACCCCTTATACTGTATAACACAGGTTAAGGAAGGGAAAATAAAACATACTGCCTCTACCTCATGGTGTCCATATCTATCTCAATGACTTGTTCTACTGGACAGGTACTTACAGTATCTCTGTCTGTCTGTCATGACCAAAAGAGGAAAGAGGAACACCAGACTGCCCATAAGATAGTTAACCTCTTACTATTCCAGGGCTCACTTCTGGAGTTCATGGGAAGTAGAACTTCCCATGTTCTTGCTTTTAGCAAGAACACACTTTTTGTGTTTTACAGTGATCTGATAGTCATTTCCTTGTTCTTCTGCAGACGCAAAGTTTAAACAGGAGTGGCCCAAGTCTTTCTTTGTCTCTTTCATGTGGAGGAGGACAGTCCATTTCCTTTTTTCTAGCACAAGTCTCTTCATTGTGAGTTCCTTCTCATGAGAACTCCTTTTACATGCACTGCACTTTATTTATCCTAATGGGCAGGTACTGATGGAAATCAAGAGTGACAGTGAGCAGGGGTACCTGCTCCTTGTTTAACCATTCCCTTCCCAAAACACCAAATGTTGCATTTTCTTCTTTTTATCCATCCTTTCTAGTGAGTGGCTTCCCTTAGTGATTTTCACTGCAGTCTTTTCTATGTTTTTGGGTTGCGTTGGGAATCATGACAATTTCTCAATGTCAGGATAAGACCCACTGGCTGTATGTTGTCATAATGAGAACATCTTAAGGAGGCCATTGCCTCAACTCCAGTTGCTCAGGAAAGGATGGTGTCATCGGAGAGGTCAGCCTCATCTGATGCCTGGTGGCACCCATCCCCATGTGCATCTTGGCTACCACCTCCTGGTGGGAAAATGTTTTTAGATGGAGAATAAATGGCTTCCTGGAGAGAGCATTATTGTCTCATGGGAAAGAGTCCAGTACCGGAGGAGGCTGCAGTTTATCAGCTCTGTCCTCACCACTCCACTCAAAGTGTCTGTACCATCAGGGGAATTGATGGAGTTGGGAAAGCCCCCAAAACCATATAACTTGACATTACAGAGAGGCTGTGAAGCTCTTGCAACCAAAAGTACCTTTTAGGGAGACATGCAGAGAAAACTGTTCTGTCTCTTTGGTGGATGACTTTTATTGTGAAGCTGCACAAAGCCATTACTGAGGAAAGGCACAAATTTGCAGAAGCTTGGAGGGGGGGAGGAAAGGCAAAAGAGCCAACAACAATAAAAATAAGAGACAAGCTGCTTTCTTTTCTCTTCTTAGGCTTTTGGAGAATCTCCTGAAGACTGGAGGCAGCTGCAGAGGTGTTATGGGTAGGAGGGGACAATGCACAGCACTCACCTGTAAATTGACCAGAGTAAGCATTGCAATGGACATTTTCCCATGGTAGAACTATACATTCCATCCCAATGAATTCACTTGGATATCTCTTCCATGAGTCTCTACATTACAAAGCAGTTTACTCCTTGAGGCTTAGGGCAGACAGCAAGTAGTATGGCCAGCCGGGATCTCATGGCAGCTCCATTAATGAACTGCAGCATGGACTCCTTGCTGGTTTCTGAAATTCTAAAAATAGCAGAGCAGAAACAAGTTCTTGATGCAGAACTGACTGGAGTAGTGTGGGCAGAGCTGTACTGCCAGTCTAGGTGGCTGCATGGTGAGCTCAGTACTGCCGTGGCTGTCTGGCTAACCATGTAAGGGCTTTCAGCCTGCTCAGGTCTGTCTACAGGGGACTGCTGCAACTACAACAGGTGAATCTTGTGGGTTTCTACAGCACCCTGCACTGTGGGCAGCCTCACATGGAAACACTCACTGTCAATAAGATTGTGGTGTAGCAGTGTAGGTGAGTACGGGGGCTGAAGATATTTTTTTTTTTTTTTTCCCCACTGTATGAATAGAATCAAGGAAAATATAATGTAATATAAATAAAAACAAATGGCTCAGTCAACTCATCTTTAATGCTTTGCAGCATGACATCTATTTTGTCTAATGGAATACGACTTTCATACACCAACTGGATATTTAACCTTGGCCAAAAGTTATGATATACATTACAATACACTTTTATTATGTTACACTGTATTGTTGTTTTTTTAATCTATTGCTAAGCCCCTAACAGTATGTCTGTGTCGATGAAACCCATCTGTCAAAAGCACAGTAGGGACATTATTATGTAAATGTAGCTGGGTCTTCCTTTTGTGGAATTGGGGGTGGGAATTTAATATACTGTCCTAATATTCCAGCCAGAGGGAAAAAAATGTTTATGAAAAATCTTTTTTTTTTTTTTTTTTTTTTTTCTTTTTTTTTTTTTTTTTTTTTTTTTTTTTTTTTTTTTTTTTTTTAGGAAAAAAAAAAATGCCTGGCTGAATTTGGTTTTTAAATAGTCAGATCTTTCTCCTTACCCTTCCCAGTAAAATCTTTTAGAAATAATGATACGGTTTATAATAAAAAATAAAATAAAATCCATGAGAGACTTTTTAAGTGCACCAGGAGACAGATAGGTCATTAATAGCAGCACTGCTATCTTTTCTATATTACACTCATATTTCAATAACCTACATTTTGGGGTTATTCTTTTTTTTTTTTTAACAGGTGTCATTTTGGGTTATTTCTTTATTTGGGTCTGTTATAAAATATGCACAAAGGTATGTAGATTTCTGGGAGAGATGTGGATGAGGAGGAGATTATTTATTACTGTTTTTAAACATCGGCCAAAACCTATCCATCTAAATTGTCTTGCCTTAGATGCATTCTACCATTATTTGTATAATTAAGCCATTTGTTCCTGTGCAGGAAAGGGGCTAAAATTGAAATAGCCACTATATGAAATGGAGTATCTATGCAGCCCTCCTCTAGGCAAGCTCCCAACCTGATTAAAAGGCACCAGGAGGTTTGTCCCAATGTGATGCATGAAATGAAGTGTGTGTAGCTCTCTAAATCCAGATTACCAGCTGATTTCCTCACCTAAATTCCAAGGCACCATCTGTTGAAATCATGAAGGCCGCCACTATCAGGCTTTCTGAGATGGGAAAGTGTTGTCAACTCCATCTCTGCAGATGGGGTGCTGAGGAGCAGAACAGCTGAGGGTGTGTTTGCAGAAAAAAAATTAAGGTATATTCACAGCATAAGGGAAGACACACATATGTTGGCTACATTCCTTATCACAGGTAATGGCAACAATGAGAATATTACAGTAGAAGGTTTAGCATGGACAACAAGCTTTTGTGGCCTCCATCATACTCAATCATCCTTTGGATACTGAGTTTTTACACCTGTTTTGGTGAGGTTTGGTGAAAACTCCTTCTTTTTGGCAATCCTTTCTAATTTCTCTTCAAGGAAAACTATGCAAATGTCATGGTTTTTATTGAGAGACTTTACCAAAGCACATAGATGTCATTGTGGGCCAGTACACTTCCAAGGAAGTAACAGTCAGCACCAATAACAGGTCTGCACATGTCCCATAGGACTTAACAAGGAATTTAGGTGTCTGGTTCCACAACTGCAATCAAAAAGCATGACTCCACAACATCTTTCTTCTTGCAAGCTGTTTCCTTATCTGATGAGAAAGTTTTTTAATTATGTGATGAAAAACCTTTTATTTGGGGCATTCACATGGACAGTGGGAAAGACCATGCTTGCTTCATCCAGAGTGGACTCAAGCCTTCAATGACCACTTGAGACAAAAGCACCCTTATGCTCAGGGAAACTCAATGGAGAAACCACCCATTTCTGGTTCTAGATAGGTTACTGCACGAAAAGGAGTGTAACAAGCACAGATGATGCTAGTATCTACTGACATTTTGGGCAGAAAAGGGAAAACATTTGACTTTGGAAATTTCTCTCAATCCTGCAGATCTTGGAGGTCTTGGAAGGATCCAGTTTGCTAATATAAAGGATCACTGGATGCCTATACATGTTCCTAGACATGTTGCCCCAAAATGCCTAGATCATGGTCATAGTTAAAAACTATGTTTGTGTCTCACATTTAAGTTATGTTCAACAGACATCATCAAAACATTTGACAAATTCTTATGCTAGAGAAAGGCATCTTTCATCCAGAAGTTCAGCAGAGTGTTCACATGGAATATAGTGACTAACTCTTAAATCTTCAGCTGTTTTGAACAGTTTTGAAGCAATTTATTTCCCTTCTCTGAAGCCTGCACTAGTGTAAGGTAATCAGAGATACTTGTGATGCCTGGCACCTGTAGTGGAAATATTCTGTACCTTAGGGACTAAGAGAACCATTGGGAAAAATGGAAAAGGCTACTTTGTAGCCTCTGTTCCTATTTTTTAAGTTATTGTGTGGGCAGCGATTTTATCTCAGTATTTGCATATTATGGTACAGAGAAATGGCAAAATCATGTCTGACTGGCTATGACCATGTCTCAGGTCTTGAGTGTAAGTTCATCCTTTCTCTCATTTAAAATGTGTTATGGTGAAACATAAGCCTTCAGGTGAGTGACAATGCCTTGTTTTCGCATGTTGATAGTGCTTGCTAGCCTGTCTGTATCTGAAAGTTCTGGTTAGACTGATGAGATCACAGAATCATAGAATGCTTTGTGTTGGAAGGGACCTTTAAAGGTCATATAGTCAAACAAGATACCGAAGAGATGTTTCCTATGAAACAGACTTTCATAACATTATCAGCCAACCCTCTCCACTAGGCACTTCTGCTGTTATGTCATACTCTCTGCCAAGGGAAGGTGAAGCATAGTGTTGAACTAGGATAAATATAATGATTGGTCTTAATTATGAAACATTCAGTGGAGACAAATATAATGACTTTTCCTCATCTATAGATAAGTCTTGTTGCATTCAGACAACAACATATTCAACTTGGTCTGTATATCAGCAAAGCTGATTTTCATGAGCTGACTGAGCAGACTTACAGCATCCTTCAGCTTCTATTGCTCCTAACTCTCTGCTGAAGGAGAGGCACTGTGCACTTATCCCATCTCAGAAGGTTCAGCTTAGAGGGGAGCTGTCTCAAGAGAAGGGAAGATAACCAGTACTGTTCCTTGTGCATGCCTTTCTCATGGACACTTGCTTCTGCAGATATTTCTTAATTTAAAGTTTAATCAAAATTTCTTTTAACATCTAAGCCGTTATGTAACATTAATATCTCTAAAGACTAAAATCAGGATCTATAGATATCTCCAAGTCTAAAAATACTTACCCGTTGTTAGTCGAAAAAGTTAAGTAACTATTGATTCTCCTCCAGAGTCAGGTATTAAACTAGTCTGTAGAGGAGCATTGTGTGAAGGAAGATGTGAAACACTGTCACATGCCACTCATGGGCATGGCACAAGGCAGAGAAGATAAAGCATGTTATTTAGTAGTGGAAAGACTGAACACTGGTTTGTGAATCTTTTAAAACTCCCCTCTAATCAACTGGGACCAATTTGTCAGGTGACAGGGAAAGAAACGGCAGAGATGGCAGGATCCCTTTTGCTAATACTGAAGCTGGCAAGACAAATAGATTACATGCTGGGATTTGTGGTTTTGCTTTGTTCAGGGTTTTTGTCTTCATTTTTTAATGAATTTTTACAAATAAAGGTTTTAAATATTTTAGTTTAGAAAGTTTCCTGGGTGTTTCCAGGGAATCACAGGTTTCACAGGTTTTCTGGAATGCTTCATGTTTTTATTTTCCTTCATTGGCTCAATTGCGTGGTTGAAATACATTTCCTGTTGCACCTTAGAGCTTCTACAGGCTAAGAGAGGAAATACTAAAATAAAAGACTCTTCAAACACAGCTAATCATGGCAGACACAGTCTAAGAGAAAGATTTGCCTATTATTATTTAGTAGTAGTAGTATATTAGTTTTTTAATCACTGCCAGATAGTAACTTTACTGCTACTCCTGCACTTCAGATGGGAAATAAAATCTAGAGCCTTGCTTATGGAAGCCATTAGAGATGGCAAGTGACAAAAATTACTACTGGTGTGCAGCTGAAATTTTCAGTGGGTTGTTTCTCTAGCTAAGTGCCTTTTGCACATCCAGGTAAGTGTTACATCTACAGGTCATCATAGTGTGGTACTGTGATGGGGCAGCGATGTGGTCATTTGTGGGGAGGCATGGTGGAAAGGTTTCATCTTACAGTATGTGAAGTTTTCTGGGATGCAAAGGGTGCCTGAAGCACTCTCATGTTTACACATGGGAGAGAAAGGATTGTGCTGTTTCAGCCTGGGAAAAAGGGGACAGCTGCTCTGGGTTGGCAGCAGAAAGGTGGCAGATTGAGAGGCGGATCGGTCCATGGGGGAAGGAGTGCCTCTCCAGTGGTCCTGCCTTTCGGGCCTTTGAAGATTTTTTCCATATCCAAGTGAGCTGCAGCAGCCCGTCACCACTGAGAACTCCGGCAGACCCCTGTCAGAGCAGATCCTGATGACAGCATATGCATATCTTTTTAAGCACTTCTGAGGCATGCAGGCCATAAGGAGGTGATACAGGGACAGTGCTAGAAGCAGAGAGCAGCTTTCATAAGGTCAGCTGTGTTCCACGATTGGCAGGGCAGCAGTTTCTGATCAATAACTGCTTCTGATCAATTGATTCAGCCACCAATCTGAACTCCTAATTACTGATATTAAATGTCAGAAACTTTCAGAGCTTAACTCATATGACTGTCATCTCTTATTCCAAAAGCACTGCGGTGGCAAACTCTCATCAAACTTCATGTGGCAAGGGTCTGCTCTTGGCTGCTGTACATCAGGAGTGATGTTGCTGGGTTTGGCATGCTCTGGGTTTTCTTGGAGGGGAAGGGAGATTGCAGTCTGGCTCATTGCATCTTTCTTCTGTCTGTCACTCAAAACTAAAGAAGTATAATAAAAGAAGAGCCCTTTTCTCACACTATCAGAAGTTCCAGTTCTTTACCCAGTAAAATCCTTGCTTTAAGTATCTCAGAGGGTTGCTTAAGTTAGAAACAGAATGTTTCCTTGGTAACCTCAATATAAATACACATATTTATAAACAGAGACATCTAACAGGTGTGTATTTCAACACATAAATATGATATATAAAAAATATGTATATAATATACAAATATATCCATATAAATATACATATTATTAACATTTGTGCAGAAAAGGAAACTATGCCACGATCATACTCTATGGACAGGTGCATGTGTATTTGCATTAGTTAAATGAACACAAGTGGTCTGCAAACATTGCTGTAGTCTATAGTAACTCCTTAACTAAGTTGTATTTCTGATGTATAGTAAAGCCTTGAATCTCTTTTCTGATCATATAGTTTCTTGTCCTTTAAGTCAGATACTGTGAGAAATGCCAAGAATTCATTCCCATTTTCCATTCTCCATGTCACTCACAGTTTACATAGAATCATAGGACCATTTCTGTTGGAAAGGACCTTCAAGATGATTAAGTCAAACCGTAAATCTAACACTTCCAAGTCCCCCACCTAAGCTCCAAATCTACATGTCTTTTAAATACTTTCAGGGATGTTGATTCAACCATTTCCCAGGGCAGCCTGTTTCAATGCTTGACAATCCTTTCAGTGAACAGATTATTCCTAATATCCAGTCTAAACCTCCCTCAGCACAACTTGAGGCCATTTCCTCTTGACACATAACTTGTTACTTGGGAGAACAGGCTGACCCCCACCTTGTTACAATCTCCTTTCACATAGCTGTAGGAAGCAAGAAGGTCTCGCTTCATCCTCCTTTTCTCCCAGTTAAACAACTCCAGGTCCTTCAGCCACTCCTCACAAGACTTGTGCTCTAGACCCTTCACCAGTTTAGCTGCCATTCTCTGAACATGCTCCAGCACCTCAATGTCTTTCTTTTAGTGAGGGGCCCAAACAGAGCTGCACACAGGATTCAAGATGCAGCCTCACCAGTGCCGAGCACTAGGGGATGATCACTATTCTAGTTCTACCAGCCAGAATATTTCTGATACAGGCCAGGATGCTGTTGGCCTTCTTGGCCACCTAGGCACACTGCCGGCTCATATTCAGACAGTTGTCAATCAGTACTCCCAGACCCATTTCTTCCAGACAGCTTTCCAGCTGCTCTTCCCTAAGCCTGTAGCATTGCAGGAGGCTGTTGTGACACAAGTGTCACTTGGCCTTGTTAAAACTCATAGAAAACACAGAATTGTTTTGGTTGAAAAAGGTCTTTAAGATCATCAAGTCCGAGCACTGCCAGGGCACCACTGACCCATGGCCCTCAGCACCACATCTCCATGGCTTGGAAACCCTTCCAGGGTTCATGGGGACTCCACTGCCCTGGGCAGCCTGGAATAGCCCTTCATAACGCTTTGATCCCTCCATTGATATCACTGTTTTCATTACTGCAACCAGGTAGCTCTGTAGGTCTTCCCTACCTTCAAGCAGATCAACACTCCTGCCCAACTTGGTGTCATCTGTAAATTTACTATGGGTGAACTCTATCTTCTCATCAAGATAAACAGAAAAGTCCCCAGTACTGGGGAACATCACTTGTGAATGGCCACTATCTGGAATTTAATCTATTCACCACCACTCTTTGGACCTGAATATCCAGACAGTGTTTCACTCAGCAGAGCCCATCCAGGACATGAACAGCCATTTTTTTAAATGCGAATATTGTGGGAAACACTGCTGAAGGCTTTACTGGAGTCTAGGTAGACAACATGGACAGCCTTTTCCTCATCCATTAAACAGGTCACTTTGTCATAGAAGATGAAGTTTGTCAAGTAGTATCTGCCTTTTATAAACCTATGTTGACAGGTCCTGATCATCTGGTTGTCCTCTATGTGACACATGATAGAACTCAAGATGACCTACTCCATAACCTTCCACAGCATAGGGGTTAGACTGACAAGCCTGTAGTTCTCCAGATCCTCCTTCTGGATCTTCTTGTATATGGGCATCACATTTGCTAAGCTCCAGTCAACTGGGACTTCTCATCTACACATGGTACATCTTTACCATGACTGCCTTGTTAGAAGACTGAAAAACAAAAGTTCTTTCAAAACTCTTAACATTTAAAGTTGCTTGTTTCTTTATTCTTTTTTCTTTTCTTTTCTTTTTTTTTTTTGTAATTGTAAAATTTTTACCTTTGCTGAGCAATATGCTTATGTTCTGGTGGTAATTTCTGCTGTGCTTCCCAAATCACTTTCCTGAGAGATGACAACCTAGCACAGTGTCTTTATGGTTAGGAATTTCTCCCCCTTTTTCATTACTTTGCATTTATTGGCACTGAATTTTACCTGCCATTTTGTTGACCAATCATTCAGCATCATAAGATCTGTGCTCCTGGCTGGCAGATTTATTTTTATTGCCCTGACTGCCTCCATACCATCAACAGATTTGTCTTCACTGCAATGGAAAGGATCCCTGTGGAATTCCCCTGAACACCTCCCTTCAATAAGAAAACTAACCATTTATTCCTACACTTCACATCTACTTCTTTAAGCAGTCAGTTATTAACCCAAGAAAAGCATTTCCTATTTCTTTCTGCAATATCATAGTTTCTTTACAAGCCTTTGGTAAGACACTTTTTGAAAATCCAAATGTGCTTTTATCTGTATGCTTGCTGACTCCCTAAAAGCAGTCTAATAAATTTTATAAGGGAGAACTGCCACCCATAAAAGTTGTGTTGCTTCTTTCACATTACACATTTCATATTATATCCATCTAACTTGTCTACCAGTTTTGTTCTTGATTACACTTCCTTCTAGTTTGCTTGACATTGTGTCATACATGTTCATCTGCAATTCCTCATTTCTCAAGCTAAAAAGAAATTCCTGATAAAAAGAGCTCCTGTTTATCAAGAACTAACAAACAAATTAAAGATGACCACAAAGTAACTCTTGATTGCTAATAACACTCTGAGACTAGAAGGAGATATTTGAAGTTACTGTGTACCTTTTCATTTTATTTGAAAACTTGCAAGCTATTTATAATCCAAAGAAATTATAAAAAGATAGAAGCTAAATCTTAATATGTGGCTCTCTGGATGGTGAATCAGGGTTGATTCCCTTAATTTATTCACCTGAACTGGGTTCTTTGTCATGTCATAATTAAATGCAAATAAAGAAACAACAGGTCATTCTTTGTGATGATCATTTTGTATTCAGAAAAAGGGACTTAAATTAAAAGAAAAACAGTATACAAACAGTGATTACTTCAGTCTCCTGCATATTTTTCTGTAAAGGATTTTTGAAAGATTTTACACCTTAGAGAGTCAGCTAACTCTTGAGGGAACCAATCATTCTATTATCAAAATTAGTAGCAGACAAGTAATACTGTATCACAGGTAATTATCATAATTTATAGATGGAAGAAAATCATTGAAGGGTTGGTGAATCCTATTTGGTGTGTAATGGAGAACCTAAGCATACATAAGTTAGCAAATGGGACTAATCTTAAATAAATGCTAAGAAACCAAAGAAAGCCTTTAAGTCAGTTAATCAAAAGAAGCCAGTCAAACAGCTGTCTTGAGACAGGAAAATCAATGAATATCAAGAACCTTAAATCTGTATTAAGTCCCATTATTTATCTTTGTTTACCAAATTTTAGCCTCAATGTCCTCTCCAAAAATACATACTCTAGCTATGTTCAAGAGTAGAAGCCCTCAGTCATTTACATGACAACAGCATTTCAACAGCCTGGTAAAACCTTTCAAATGTGATTTAAATTAAGATTTGTGGCAAAGCTTCCCAGCTGCACATCACATCTTCTAATGTCATCTCAGTGATGTCATCATATAGTCAGAATAATGTTGAGTTATTGAAAACTTCTATTTTTTGTCAAGTAGTACTGTCTTTTGTTCTCAGTCCTTCCTCTTAGGCCTCTGGTTGCTGCAGACACCCAGGAGTGCACTGAAGAGATATTTACTGGTCATACGATAAAGCTGAGCAGAAGAACTGCCTTTTTATTTCAGACGATTTTATAACCTTCTCTCTTACTTTTGGTAAGGAAAAATGTGCATCTTTCAGGCTTAGCTGGATTCAAAATTAGCTCTTGTCATCCACTCCTTAACACATCCATAACCTTAGAAACATAGCTGCGGAGTATGCAGTCAATTCAATGTATATGTAGTGTACTTCTAACTGGCTTTTATATGTATGTATATCTTGTAAGAATGACTCGGATTTCTGTTGTTTATTTGGGACACTTAGTTTCGTAAGACTTAATACAAGCTGAAATTTTGTTTCAAGTAAATTGCAGTGAACTTCCTTCTTATAAAAGAGTAAGGGAACACTCTTCCACTTCTCAGAAGAGTCTTTTTAAGAGTTGGTCTTTAAGAGGGATTTCCAAACTGAATGAAGATAAAAAAAAAAAAAAAAAAAAAAAAAAATTGCTGTTTTCCTGAGTAACCTATGCGTACAAGCTTATCTGGTCCGAGCTAAAAGGGAACCAACACTCTGCTAAGTGATTTTACTTTTCAGCTCAGTCTGTTCTAGGTAACTGCAGTTAATGGCATATTTTTGCAAACAGTGTCTACTCCTAGAAGTCACAGTGCTTGTTGTTTATGGTTAACTACTAAGGACTGGAATGCAGAAAGACTCTTGTTGATACTTGCTCCTATAGAAACCAGGGTCACTGATAGATCTTGTGTACTATGCAGAAGTGCTGTAAGTGAAAGGATAATAAGTAGTTAAAAAAGGACAGATGACACAAAAAAAGGAAAGGACAGGTGACTCAAAACCTGATCAACAAGTTATTCCATTCCAGATATGTCATATTCAGTATAAAGTTGATGGGTCACAAAGCTCAAGCTCTCTTCTTCAATGGCCAGCATCTGAGGAAGACTCTGACATTATTCTGCCTTCAATCCCAGTTCTTGAGTTCCTGAATCCCATTCCCATGTCCCACTTAGTCTAGTCTGGGATTTCTTCAGTTGTTGCCCTGCAGCATCATTTCTGGCATAACCGTTATTTGGACAGTTCAATACTGGTTTTGTATATATTTGAATATATTTCATTATTTGATTCTTAATTTTTTTACATTTTTATTGTTACTGTTTCATTAAAGCTGATTTAGTTTTTTTGTTTTTCAACTGTCCTGGTTTGAGTGAGAACAGAACTAATTCTGTTCAATGATTTTACTTTTCATCTCAGTTCTTCTAACTAACTTCACTGTCTGAAGTTAGCAACATGTTTTCACAGACAGTGTCTGCTTCTGGCAGTGATAAAACTCCATGTTATAGACTTACTACCAAGGATTGGTGTGCAGACCAAGGCCACTGCTGGATCTTTTGTACCACACTGTGGGATGCAGAAAGTAAAAAGACACACCTGCAGGGAGGAGTGGACAGTACAGGTGACCCTAAACTGACCAATGAGGGATTCCATCCCATATACATCATAATCTATATAAAGTTGAGTAATCACAAGGGTCTCATTCCGCTCTTTGCCCTTTTGGCCCATTTTGCCAGCTTTGCTCAACTTGGCTCAGCTCTTCTTCCAGTTTCTTCCTTGAAGTATCTGTGGAGGACTCTGTCCATTCTGTCTTCAATCCCTATCTGTGTGTTCCTGAATCCAGTACCAGAATCCAGCTCCTGGGCCCAGTCTGGGACCTTCTGGTAATTGTCCACAGCATCAGTAGTGAAGGTGATGTAATTACCATCAGGGGAGATTGGTTTGGTACTGTTTTCATATATATTTGTATATTTTCCTTTTTTTTTTTTTTTTTTTTGGTAATGATTATTATTTTAATTTTCATTAAGGCTGTTCTAGTTTCCTTTTCTAATTGCTAAGTCTCTCTCCTTTATTCCCTTTTTCTTCCTCTTTGTAGAGGAAGGGGGGTTAACAAAGAGAGTCTGTTATAGGGCTAAGGGGACACCCTGACCCTAAACTGTGGCAGATTTATTGGCACCTAATGTGGGGCTCAGATCCACAACCCTGAGATTAAGAGTCTCATGACCTCAGGGTTATGGACTTAGTGACACCAACCCGTAAGTGTCTCTCCCATACTTCTTTTCCCTTTCCCTTCTGGGAGAGGAGACAGGTTAACAGAGAGCATCTGTCATTCCATTAGTGGCCAGACCAGACTCAAGTCATGACAAAGC
>JANVCC010010235.1:5129411-5158758 GCA_025345505.1 Todiramphus chloris collaris
ATTTTTTTTTTTTTTTTTTTTTTTTTTTTTTTGTATTTTTGTTAATGTGGTAAGAAAGAGTGTATCTGTAACAAAAATTGCAAGCAAGAAGAATGATTCAACTATTCTACAAAGCTGATCAGGACATGTAAGAATTTGGTTGAAACCGACTAAATTTAAATGAATAACCAGTACTAAGAAGGAAAGTTAAATTTCGTTCAATAGCACAACTTTGTAACACACTTCTGTTGTGCCTCAAAAATGAATATAACATGCTTTCATCAAACTAATCTTCAGCATAGATATACTTTAGTACACCCAATGTTAAACAGAAAATACTTGGTCTTACTGAATTCTTTATTTGTTACTGTATATACTATGTAACAGTATGCTGTCTTATATTTCAAAAGTTTCCTGTTAATAACCAGTTAAACTACACAAGACAAGGATTTTGTAAGCTTCATAGGATGATGTAACTAAACTTTATGTGTTCCTAAATTTGTTTGCCTTCTGAAGCAAGACACTGAACAGTTTCTCATTTTTCCACCTGAGAGAAAGAAATAAGACTTTGAAGGCTGCCAGAGAAAGACAACATCTATATAAGTTTAGGTGTTTAAGTTAGCTGGACACAATCTCCCTCAGAAGGAACTCTATGAAGGTAGAAACCTTTTCGTATTGACTTGCTGGAACGTTCATTTCACTTATCTTCAGCTGTGTAAATTTTGTATCTCACTCAAATTAGCTGGTTAAGATGTTGCCTTTCTCAAACAGGTAGTTACAGAAAATCTTGCTTTTGTTGGCTTTATTTTATATGTCACACATCCTAAATAACAAGTATCATAAGGCATGAAAACATCAGTATTCTTCTACTCAGTACAGGAGGAGCTTATGAGCTAGTTTAGATTCCATTCTTCTGCTAGGTAGTAAAATGTGGTAAAATTAACCACATTTTTAATTTATGATGACTACCTCTGTTGCTTCTACAGGTTAAGATCATATCATGTACAAACTAAAATCTAACATTCACAGATATATATCTCAGAAGAATTCTACTGTGTCATGGTTATCAGGAGACCAAAAAAAAAAAAAGCATATTTAGGAAAAAACACAAGTAGTACAGAAGTAATCACCTTCTCCTCTAGAGCCTTTTTGACCCATAAATATTTGCTTCTTCAAGTTCAAAAGCTTAGAGCACTTTCAGAAGAAAATACATTCCATAAGAAATGATCATGAAGTTTTGATTTGATTTCAACAAGAAGTTTTTTAGAGTGTGGAATGAGAGCTGTTTATGATACATTCTTTTTACATACTCCTACATTACTCTTTGCTCTTTACATTTTTGATAGTTGGGATTCTCCCTAAAGCATATTTTATAAAATCTATTTTTGCGAGATTATGATAATGTTTATACCAGCTGTATGTCTAGTACAAGGAGTTTTGTTCTTTGAAAAGACATTCATGGTAGATGCTTGATTCTTGACCAAATGACTCTACAATTGCATTGTATTTACAACTTTCCAATTACAAGTTCTTACGTAATACTCTATACAAAGCACAGAATGCAGTACTTACATAATTTCTAGTTTAAGCACTAGTTTAAATATACTAAAAGGATGTTAATGATTTTCTTACTGAAAGTGTTTTCTCCCATTAATGCTATAAATATTCAATGTTTATAAATATATTGCCAAATATAGCTGGAGATAGTGAAAGCTGAAACATGTTATAAAAGCTGATTTCTAGATCTCATATAATACTGGCTGTTCTATAGCCTGTGGTATTATCTTCTTTAACATGTACAGCCAATACTTGGATGAAAGAAATGGGACCAGTGTGGACTATTTTTAATTAGCTTGAATATTGGAATAGACTGAATATTTTAGTAAAATACACACCCAGATACTTCTAAACCTATTTCAAACATAGGAGATTTAAAACAATTACAAAGCTATCTTAAAATTTCCCAGCAAACTACTAACTACCTAGAGTAAATTCTGCTAACAATATATTCTAGTGCTATCTATAGGTATTCAAGGATACACAGTGATCACACTCCCATTGCTCTACCATTTTGCTATAGATAGGCTTGTATATCTCAGTGCCCTTTAGTACCAGTTTCAGATTCATTAGACACAGCTGGGAAAACAAGAACACTAGAAGAGAAGTCACTTGTCAAATGGAAACCAAAGGCAAACCCAGAAACTTCTTCAAGACTACCCCCATGTCTTGATGACAAAGTGTCCTGGTTTGAGTGAAAATAGAACTAATTCTGTTCAGTAATTTTACTTTTCAACTCAGTTCTTCTAATTAACTGCACTTTCTGAAGGTATCAGCCTGTTCTCACAGACAGTGTCTGCTTCTAGCAGTGATAACACCTCGTGTTTAGAGTTAGTACCAAGGATTGGTGTGCAGACCAAGGCCACTGCTGGGTCTTGTGTACCAACTTGGGGGATGCAGAAAGTGAAAGGCTGCACCTGCAGGGAGGCACGGACAGGACAGGTGACCTTAAACTGACCAGTGAGTTATTCTATCCCATATACACCATATTCGGTTTAGAGCTGAGGGATCCGAGGGGTCTCTGGGCTCTTCTTCCCTCTTGGACTGCCTTGCCAGCTTTTGCTTGGCTTGGCTTGGGTCCTTTTTTTTTGGTTCCTTCCTCGGAGCACCCAAGGAGGACTCTGTCCGTTCTGCCTTCAATCCGGTCTGTGTGTTTCTGAACCTGGTACCAGAATTCAGCTCCTGAACACAGCTCCCGTCTGCTGCGGGGCCCAGTCTGGGACTTTCCCAGTGCCTGCTCCACAGCATCAGTGGTGATGGTGATGGAATTACAATCAGGGGCATTGGGTTCAATACTGGTTTTATATATATTTGTATATATTCCATTTTTATAATTATTAACTTAATTTTCATTAAAGCTGTTCCAGTTTCCTTTTCTAATTGCTAAGTCTCTCCCCCTTATTCCCTTTCTCTTTCCCCTTTGGGGAGGGAGGGGGGTTAACAGAGAGCATCTGTTACAGGTCTAAGGGGCTGCCCTGACCCTAAACTGTGACATAAAGCTAGTTTGAACTCTTGACATCGGGCCACAAAAGAAGTCCATGGTGGATATAAATGTTATAGTGGAGGTGTGTAGACACACAGGAGTAGCGGTACAACAACAAAGCTATTGGTTTCCCTAGTGCTCAGTAAGGAACTGGAAAAGTCTTTCAGAGTGGTGTAACAGCAATAGAAGTGTCTTCAAGAGTTTAAGATATAGACATTTTACTTATCTAAATATCTATTAAAAGGCAAGAAATTGTTATATTTTGTATTTCCTAACAGTTCAAAATTTTCATGTCTTTTTCCTCTAAAAATATAATTAATAGAACACCTTGGACATCTAAAGGTAGTGACTTTGTTTCTGGAGAGAAAAAAAAGAAAAACGGTAGCTAGGAGGGAACAATACTACTAAACTTTGTATGGTTGTTTGTTTGTTTAAAAAAGAATGTCAGTTCTAAAAATCAAATGTATTTTTTGATGTTTTTAATGTCTGCCTCAAAGAAAGAGCCACCAGTGTATATGGAAACTTAAACAGATATGCCACCAATAATGATATTCCTAGAAATACCTTTTCCTCCTGTATATATGTACCTGATATTATCTGAAGCATCCGAAAATGTGTTTGTGTACAGCAGCACTATAATAGGATTTTGTGAATTGTTCTTATCTAAGCGTTATATATGCATCCAGAGGGAAAACTTTACTTTAACCAGGTACATTATCAGAAAATAACAATCTGGGGCATAAACATCCCAAGTGTGCACCTTTTTTATGATGTCAAACAGAGCAAACAATACACATATTTTCCCATTATTTTATGTTTGATTTTTTTTCATTATTATTATTATGTTAAGCTGCTTGTGCTGGATTTGTAAATGGGCTATGACTGTTACTTTATGGCATCTGCTTATCCAAATAAGTCTCTCCTGATCATAATGCCCAGCATTGCAGTCCAGGCAGTGCACTGGGAGATGAAACAAAGGGTATCTTTCTGCCAGTGGTCATAAAATCTTAGAATGATAGAATGGCAGGGGTTGGAACAAACCTCTGGAGATCATTGAGTCCAGCACCCCTACCAATGCAGGATCATCCAGGGCAGATCACACACAAACATCTCCAGGTGGATTTTGTAAGTCTCTAAAGAAGGAGACTCCACAACCTCTCTGGGCAGCCTGTTCCAGGCTCCATCACACTCACAGTGAAGAAGTTTTTCCTCATGTTGAGGTGGAACTTCTTGTGTTCCAATTTGTGACCATTGGCCCTTGTCCTATCACAGGGCACCACTGAAAAGAGACTGGCCCTTTCTATTTGACACTCACCCTTCAGATATTTGTAAACATTAAGAAGATTTCCCTCTCAGTCTTTTCTTCTACAAGCTAAACAGCCCCAGGGCTCTCAGCCTTTCCTCATAAGAGACATGTTCCAGTCCCTTCACCATCTTTGTAGTTCTCCGTTGGACTCTCTTTAGTCCAGCCCTTAGTCTCTGTTAGTCTCTATTTCCCTGTCCCTCTTGAACTGGGGAGACCAGAACTGAACACAACACTCCAGATGTGGTCTCACTAGGGTAGAGTAGAGGAGGGGGAGAACCTCCCTCAACCTGCTCGCCACCCTCTTCTTAATGAACCCCAGGATAACATTTGCCTTCTTGGCCACAAGGGCACATCGCTGTACTATGTGTAACATAGTCCCCCAGGACTCCAAGGTCTTTTTCTGTGAGGCTGCTTTCCTTCAGGTTGTCCCCTAACCTGTAACTGATAAGTCATGGGTTTCACTTCTGACTGATTTGCATGAATGTAATAAGCAATTTGGCACAGAGGTTTTCAAAATATGTTTCCAATGGTACAACATGAATGCAAGCCCCAAAAGTGTCCAAATCTAAGGTGAGAGACAATACTCAAGACTAATGGCAGTGGTTCCTTATGTTAAAATTCACAGTCCTGTAAGAGCAACTCACTAGAAGAAAAGGCAAAAACAGGAACCAGCAAGCCTAGTAGGCAAAGGTAACATTCTTCGTATTCTTGCTATGCTCCGTAAACATTTTCTTCACTCTGATTTCAGCACTTCTATTTTCCATCTGATCTTGACTTGGAGGCAGAATGGTCAATAGTTTACCTAAAGACCCCTTAAGAGTTTCTGTGAGTTCCAGTAATCAGATGCTGGAATTTGCTTGATCCAGATGATGAAAGAAAAGAGATAAAGAAAGGTGTGGAAAGTCAAAAGTGGAAAGCAGACCCTCAAGATCATGATAAACTTTGCTTTTCATTCAACACTCTTGTTGTAAAAAATTTATGCTTGGCTTGAAACAGAGTTGGCAGATCCCCACTGTGGCATTCTTCTCATTAGTTCTAGGGGCACGCTCTCCACTTTTCAAACTGAGTGTAGGTTGAACCCTTCTGGAATCCAAGGGGTAAATTTGGTGTAAGAAATAAAATAAAGGTAAGATTGTCCATGTTTGAGAAAGCATCCTTTCCTTCAGCTATCTAAAAAAGGAATACATTAGAAAAACTAGAGACTCCATGTCACAGCTTCAAAAAATACCTATTTCACTGCATGATAAGTGTTTATAGTCATTCATTCTTTATCATCATGTGTCAAGGTTTAGCGTCAGGGCAGCCCCTTGGACCTATAACAGATTCTCTCTGTTAACCCCCCCTCCCTCCCCAAAGGGGAAAGAGAAAGGGAATAAGGGAGAGAGACTTAGTGATTAGAAAAGGAAACCAGAACAGCTTTAATGGAAATGAAATTAATAATAATAATAATGGAATATATACAAATATATACAAAGCTAGTATCAAACTCAGCGCCCCTGATGGAAGTTCCATCACCGTCACCACTGATGAGCAGGCTCTGGGGGAGTCCCAGACTGGACCCTGGAGCAGACAGGATCTGTGTTCAGGAGCTGGATTCTGGTACGGTGTTCAGGAACACACAGACAGGATAGAAGGCAGAATGGACAGAGTCCTCCTTGGATGCTCCGAGGAAGGAACAAAAAGAGGACCCGAGCCAAGCCAAACTAAGCTGGCCAAGCAGTCCAAGAGGGGAGAAGAGCCCAGAGACCCCTCAGATGCCTCAGCTCTAAGCCGAATATGATGTATATGGGATGGAATACCTCAGTGGCCAGTTTAGGGTCACCTGTCCTGTTCTCTTCTCCCTGAACGTGCAGCCTTTCACTTTCTGCACTCCGCAATGTGGTAGAAGAAATCCAGCAGTTGCCTTGGTCTACACACCAATCCTTGGTAGTAACTCTAAACATGAGGTGTTGTCGCTGCTAGAAGCAGACACTGTCTGTGAGAACAGGCTTCTACCTTCAGAAAGTGCATTTAGTTAGAAGAACTGAGCTGAAAAGTAAAATTACTGAACAGAATTAGTTCTGTTCTCACTCAAACCAGGACATCATGAAAATTAACAAATATCACAGGAAAATTCTGCAGTCCAGCCTTTTCTGAATTTGCAGAAAACCACACAGCATAAAGATTTGCTCCCTGGATTGACTTTTTTCTGTGCCAAAGAATACATTGGCATTGAACTACCACTGGGTTAAGTGCATGGACATTTACAGTGTAATGCTACCTGGGAAATGTCTTAGGCATAGCCATCAGCTATGACATAATAACTTTATAACAGCCTGATGTTCAAAGGTGTTAAGCTACCTTCACTTCCATTGAAGTTGATTTTCATTTTTAATCCTCTAAAAGTCAGTCCTCAACTGCAGTAAGAGTGGTGAAGATGCAAGTGACAGGCTATTTGCAGAAACTAAGTTTTGATGAAGTGTTCATGATAATTTGAAGTCTAGATAATAAAGTTGCATATTTTCTTCTATACCTTTTTTGTTCTGTTGAGGTCTTTGTTTGACTGCTTGTTAGGTTTTTCTTTTGAAATACTCATGAATACTCATGAAAAGTCAATTAATTAAGAAAACCTTTAATTTCATGTCCAACACACTGTACAACCTGAGTTGCAGCTGGTGTTTCCTTCAGAGTCCACCTGGCATGGCAAATTCATGGTAAATTCATGAACTATAACAGAAATTGCCATGCTAGGGAACATGACTTGGGAGAAGATGATTAGTATTCTTTCTCTCCCTTTGCAGTGACATATTTGGAAAGCACCAGGAAGCAGCAGAACATGGGCCATTGAGCATTAATTTGCCCCCTTTGCACAGTAACACAGAGCACTATACAAATACAAGGCTAGCTGAATCCTTGTTTTTGAAGTGCCCATGATTGTTCAGTCCTGAGGCTGAGGAAAAATGTGAAAGTAATTTATTCTCATTGTTTTGTTTTTCCAGAAGGGGAACTTTTACTCCCATACATTTGGTGTAAGGTACCTACTACTCCTGCCTGCCCAAAAGAAGAGTTAAGACTTATCATGTGGTGCTATCTACAAGTAAAATCTTTTGCTTCTGATGAGATGGACAGCAGTTGAATAACACTTGAACTGTGATCATAATACCTGGCATGAATCATTAGCTTTGGAGAGTAGAACCACCTTGAGAGCTTCCACTGCATGTTAATAAGTCCTTTGGAGTCAGTAAAGTAGTTTGGCTACTACAGGTTTTGATTCCATGACCCACATTCATGGCACAGTAGCATTGATGCCTCTGTTCATTGACTTTAGTAACGCTTCTTTCCCAAGTAATTGTTATCCAAGGTAAATAAAATCTGCAGAATGTGATCAGTGGTTTGTGAAGTTACTAAATGCTTTGCAGTGGAGTTTTAATACAGCTAAGACAAATAATGTAGCAAAGACATCTATATTTAAAAGTGATACTGTCAATAGTTAGGATTCCATTTAATGCATTGCAAAGTGAGGTAACAAGGAAAACAACCTCGTAACAGGTGGGCTTTCAAATCCATTAAGAGTGTTGCAATACTGCATCTTAAATGTCCAGCCTTATTAAAGGATTTTATGTGAGAATACAAATATATAGGACTTAAAAAAACCCTACTCTGAATAAAAAGACAGTAATAAGATGTAAGCTCACTGAGTTTCTTCTTTGTCTACTCCTTTTTCTTCCTTTTAATCTTTATTTGACACTTTATTAAAAGTCCAGAGCTCAGAATTTCAACCCCTGGTTAATCACCACTTAATCACTTGGCATACGTTAAATGCACATCTCTGCTGCATTGGTCTTCCCCTTATAATACTCTCCTGATTAAGCATCAGGCATTACTGTTCATTAACATTGGCTAAATTGGTTCTTTGAGAGCTGTCCCAATAAGGCATCTATCTTGACTTTAGCATATCTCAGTTAAGTGAAGAACACTCAACAAAACCTGCTTTAAGAAGAAGCCACAGTAAACTTGTCTGGGGGGCAATGATTTCTCCACAGTCCAAGAGCATTGTTTCATTCTTGTCATGAAAGAGAACACTTTTTGTGTCCAGCTTCCCAGATTCTTTGATAAAAATACACAACTTTTTTTTTTTTTTTTTTTTACATGGCATGTTTTCTGCTGCTTTACCTTTTCACAATCATGTCTCTAACTTAAATGTGGTCAATCCAATTTCTAAAATAATTCCAAGTATAGGTTCTAAAAAAAAAGAAGAAAGAAAAAAAAAAAAAAAAAAAAGTAAAAAAAGACATGCAAATATGAGTCACCCTTGAAACAGAAATTACCCTAAACTGTTTTGTGAGCTTTGGAGCAAGGATCCAGGAATAGACTATGGATAACTCAGTGTATAATCTTGCTCAGAGCATCAGTATATAAAAAAAAAACCTAAACTAAGGAGCCAATTTACATCATGATCTCTCTGGTGATTGAGGTGGGGAAACTGGGGAGCTGTGTGAAGCTGTATGGTGTTTCAAAACTGTATAATTAAAACTTGGAGTAATTGTTCAGTGATAAGTATTCAGTGCTGACTCCAGTTAGTGGATACAAGGAATTATGTTTTCCCACAACAGTGCAGATGTAGTGCTGTAACCAGTTTTCCTTCCCCCTAACTTTTATTGCCTTGTCTACACAGCTCTTCCTCCTCCTGTGAATTACAGAATTAATCACAGCAGTGATATAAAGGCAGGGATGTATGAAATCTTTGAGTCAAAATGGATGCTTGACATAATGATTCGTATAGCAACACCATGGAACCCGTCAACTGTGATTGCCTGGGCGCTAAAAGCAGTCTGAAATTTTGGGATATTTTCTGTAAACACACATATCTTTTTTTTACCATGTGTTTTGCAAACCCGTATGGTGGAAGGCTTTTCACACTTTTAGCCTGCAGACTTTTATTGAGTGAAGAAGGAGAGTTTATAAATAGACCTTCTTCTCTGTTTTCATTTAATGACATTTAGATCTCATTTTAGAAGAGTTTAGAAACAAGCCACATTTGTTCTTTTTATTGGCTCAAGAGGACAGCTGTCTATCAAGTGTTCCTGTTTACACAATTTTCTGTGGTAAGCCATGTTTAGAAACCTTCTGTGGGCTATTGGTAGCTGTTATATAAATAACAGTGTATTGGATGAATCTGTGATATAATTTCATGTGTATTTTCTTCACCTGCACCGAGGTTGTCTTGTAGGCAGTGGTCCAGAACAAGATTCATTCACCTCTAAAATGTCTCCCAAGTCCTTTTTGAAGGCCCTGTTAGATCCTGCCAGACAGTGCCCTAGGGTTGCACAGATCATATGCTGACAATCTGTAGAGGACTGCACTTCAGCCATAATGAATTAAGTGATTTCTTTCTTCAAAAAGCAGGAGACATTTGACACAAAATCTAAGAAACACAGTGCCAAAGAGGGAGGTCTGTGCTGTCAAGAGGTGTCAAACTTACAGAGCTGGAGACCTAAGCCTTCTGTTCCTTAACAGGGAAAAACAGATTTCAAACCACGTCACACACTAGAAGCACTGGCAGTGGAAGCATTCATATACAGAGGCACCAGTCTGAGATATAGAGGCACCAGATGTAGAGATGTGAGAAGACTTTAGCTGCCATCCCAATTCTAGCCTCAACCTTAGAGGTCTGGAATTTAGTTCCCCAGAACTTTTTCCAAGACTTCACCATGTATTTCTGTAACACTCACCAACACTCATCCCTAGCTCATTAAATACAGGATTTTGGTTCCAAAGACATTGAAGATTCACTTTTTCCTTACCCAAACATACCTCAAATATACAAGTGAAGGAAAGCTTTTAACACATGTTTAACTCCATTTTTTAGATGTAGTCAATGCTCAAGTTCTTATGGGCACAGTCCAAATTAAGCATATGTTTAACCAATGTCCTGACTCAGTTGTTACCCTGGGAGGTGGGGGGGGGGGGGGAAGCTTGATGAAAAATAAAAAAAGAAATCTTGATTGTAATCCTAACTTTGGTCCAGGATTTTATTGCAATATTTATAAATAAAGATGTGATGGTATTGAATTATGTAAGAAACAAACTGGTTGTGGGAATTTTAGAGATGTAAGGTCACAGAGTCATAAAAACATAGAATCGTGTAGGTTGGAAAAGACCTCTAAAATCATTGAGTCCAACCATTAACCCTACTCTACATGCCCACTGCTAAATCATGTTTCTAAGCACCATGTTAAATGTCTCCAGGATGGTGACTTAACCCCTCCCAAGGCAGCCTGTTTCAATGCTTGACAATCCTTTCAGTGAACAGATTATTCCTAATATCCAGTCTAAACCTCCCTCAGCACAACTTGAGGCCATTTCCTCTTGACACATAACTTGTTACTTGGGAGAACAGGCTGACCCCCACCTTGTTATAATCTCCTCTCAGGTGTTGATAGAGAGAAAGAAGGTCTCACCTCATCCTCCTTTTCTCCCATTTAAACAACTCCAGGTTGTTTAGCCTCTGGCTTCAGCCAGTGGCTTCAGCCACTCCTCACAAGACTTGTGCTCTAGACCCTTCACCAGTTTAGCTGCCATTCTCTGAACATGCTCCAGCACCTCAATGTCTTTCTTTTAGTAAGGGGCCCAAACAGAGCTGCACACAGGATTCAAGATGCAGCCTCACCAGTGCCGAGTACTAGGGGATGGTCACTATTCTAGTTCTACCAGCCAGACTATTTCTGATACAGGCCAGGATGCTGTTGGCCTTCTTGGCCACCTAGGCACACTGCTGGCTCATATTCAGACAGTCATCAACAAGTACTCCCAGACCCATTTCTTCCAGACAGCTTTCCAGCTGCTCTTCCCTAAGCCTGTAGCATTGCAGGGGGCTGTTGTGACACAAGTGTCACTTGGCCTTGTTAAACCTCATAGCATTGCCTTTGGCCCATTGATCCAGCCTTCTCAGGTAGATTCTCCATCAAGCAGATCAACACTCTTGCCCAACTTGGTGTTATCTGTGAACCTACCATGGGTGCACTATATCTTCTCATCAAGATCATTGACAAAGATGTTAAACAGAAGTGACCCCCGTACTGAGCCCTGGGGAACACTACTTGTGAATGGCCACCATCTGGATTTAGTCTATTCACCATCACTCTTTGGGCCTGGACATCCAGACAGTTTTTATCCAGTGAAGTGTGTGCCCATCTAGACCATTAGCAGCCAATTCTGCCATGAGAATTCAGAGGGAAAATGCCAAAGGTTTTACTGAGTTTTAGGTAGACAACATCAACAGCCTTTCCCTTTTCCAACAGTGGGTCATCTTGTCATAGAAGGTTTGTCAAGCAGGACCAGACTTTCATAAACCCTGACTGGGCCTGAGGTGTTTGAACTTGTAGAAATTAACTTGGCCCACTTTCCTGTGACTAATATATATAGTACAGAAAAAGATAAGGGTGAAGGAAAAGCCATTTTCTTTCATAACAGGAGCATACAATATTAAGGAAACTGAAAACTACATTTCTAAAATTGTTTCCATTTCAGAGTCCTTCTGCCTATGGAGAATCAATGCACCAGAAGAGCATAGCCTTAAACGTTAATATTACAGAATAAAATTCAGTTTTGATGGATTGATGGGCACATTTTCTTAAGGCCAAGAAATAATGAATACAAACTTTTTTTCCTGATAGTCTATCTTTCCCCTTTCCCTGAACAGAGGACGTAGAGAATAATAGGATACCACTTGCCTGTATATAGAAACATCCATTATTAGGCACCAAGAGGTTTCACTAGGACGCATGTCCTCACCTCCATATATCCATTTGTAACAGCAAGGGGAAATCAGAATACAGAAAAATGCTGCTGTTTGCTCTGCTGCTGCCTCAGAAACCCAGTCAATCAAGAAAAGGTTGGCTGATGTGATGTTGGCTAATAATTCCCAGAGGATTTTACTCTGCCCTAACTACAGAGTCCCTAAGTATTCTGAGCTTAAAAGCAAATCCATGTACACCCTAATTTCAACATGCAGTTTTACATCATGTCACACTTGCTTTTCTTTCTGAATCAGCAATAACTAGCAAGTGCTTCACTAGTAATTGTGATCTTGGTTATGGACTGAGTTTGAAAAATAATAATTCAGTTATTGCCTTCACATTCAGTGATTCTTTGCAGGGAGGCAGCATGGGCCCATTTTTCTGAGGCATCTCTAAATTCTTATGGCTCTAAAAGATGCTTTCAAAACCACCGGGTAAATATTTAAGGTTAATTTAAAATTGAGTGTGTTTCATTGTCAGATACCTTTTTATTCCCTTTTATACTTCCTGTGGGTAATTCTGATTCCACAAATTCTCCTTGCTCTTTTCTGGTCCCTTTCTCAATTATTAACCATGTATTTGGTACCTGGTATCAAATCCCAGTATCCTCCACAGGGAGAAAATATCACTGGACCCAAGTAAAAAGAGTTTGCCTGGAGTTTGTTTTCCTATTCAGAAATGTTTGTACAGAGGGGTTTCATTATGTGAAAAAAACAACAGTGCTCTATTTTGGATAAGCCAAATACGCAAAAGACATAACGTTTGTACACTTGATCTTATCCAATTCTACTCTGTCATGACTCAGTTTATGCAGAATTTAGAGAAAAGATTGCCCTTTGATTGAATGTCACAGTGTTGCAACCCACAGTTCAGCCTAATCAGATTTTTAAATGAAGAGTATTGTCAGTGTGGTTCAATGGAAAAACATGGAGGCTCTGTGTCAACTCTTCTTCAGCATCCCTAGTTTCACACAGTCACTCTGACAGAGTGAAAATCTGTGGAAGGAAAAAAAAAAAGAAAAACAAAACAAACAACAACCTTCTAAAATCAAAGGTTAAAGTCAGTATAAGAGTTCGGTTAGAAATCAGGATTGTACAAAGTCTGGAGCAACTTTGCCATCCCCTGAGATTCTTGGCAGCTTATCTGGTATCTCCCAGGAATTGTGCTCACAAGTACAGAGCAGAATATTGTAGTCATTGATTGTATTTTATTATTATATTCTGAGTGATGACGGAGGGACTGCATTAGTGCAGCAGACAATGAAACCTGACTTATCCCAAACTTATAATTGTTTTGGATGGAGTTAAAGACATCACAACAAAACTGGTTGTGTTATGTTACTGCTGAAAAGCCCCAGGCCTTTGGCAAACTCCACTGTGTAGCTTGTGCATATAACAGAGAAGAAACTTAACCCCTAAGTCTCAAAGAGCTTACAACCTAAAGCTTCCTTAAGGAGACTACAAGCTAAAACTTAATGCTACAGTATTACATGTTGATTTGCAATAATATCAGTGTTTGCATATTGTAATATGATTTAGGGATATGTCATTGATTTTCTTTCCTTAACCATCCAGTGATCAACATTTCTAAGGCTCCTCTATCTTCCATATGTTGTATGGCAAGTCATTGTACCTCTACTGAAATGATACTTTCTTATTTCTTTTTTAGGTTATTGCAGCCACCAGACTGTTCCAGGTGCTTCGCAAACAACAAAGCTTAGAAAATAGCTTTGAGATCTGTATAAAAGCTGATTATCATTATATTTTTTCATCCTTTATATTTGACTGTGCCTTTCAACTAGAGTAAATCAGTAGAGTTAGCACTTACACCAAAGACTGGTCCTTTGTTAATTTTTTTTCAAGGTTTCTTTTCTCCCTGCTCAGAGTGAAGTCAAATAGTGGTTCATTGCTTGGTTCGTTAATGAAATTTTCTTAATTTTTTTCTTTTTTCTTTTTTTTACCCTTAAGAAGAAACAGATTTCTTTTTGCCTAAAAGTACAGTCTAACACACCTCTAGTAAAAGTTCTCTGAAAAATATTTGTTCTTGTTTATTTTTTGTACAACCATAAAGATCCCAAATACTTACATAAATCATAACTAACTTAAACTTGGTAAAAGGGAATTAAATTTAACTGTGTGTCTTTGTAGGTCTTTCTGTTTCTATCTATTTTGACTTGGAAATTTGGAAACTCAAAAATAAAATGTCCCCTACTCTTTAAGAGCTCCTTCCTTTGGTCCCTTTGTTTCCAGCTATTTTAGCTAAATGCTTATTTATTTTACAAAATAATTTTCTCATTCAGTCTGTCTTAGATCTAATAGTTTGTCTGTTGTTAGCAATTGGTCATTTTCCATCCATATCATCATCCACTTCCTACATCCCATAGGCCTGTCACACACTGAGAAGCAAGTAGCCAGCTAAGTGGAATTTCTTATGACCTGATAATTAATTGAAAAGGAAATTATTACCTTTTTCTTTCTTACACACAAACACATAGGAATACATCTTAATCAAAAAGTTTTTCCAACCAAGTAAAATCCCACTGTTAGACATCTTAGATGGAGTTAAAGCAGTAGAGAAGTGTCTACTTTGGAAACATCAATATTTCACACATCCATACATACAGTTATTTATGTATTTACTAATTCTGATATTTCTAACAGTCTTTGCATGCATATAAATTTATTATGATCTGAAATGTTAATCTCATGCTTAGTGAAAAGGACCAAAAACCATTTCATCCAGCTTCTGCAGCTAGGATTTATTCTATGACCTGTAATAAATCAGTTCTTGATGTCTCAGTTTCCCTATTTGTGATATTTTGATTAATAATGACCCCTAGTAACATTTGCAGTTTAGAGCAGAGTGGTGAAAGTGAGGACCCAGTCCTGACCACTTTTACTTCAGCAGGTAGCACTTACTCCTGAGAGTAATTTTATCAAGCACAGTAGAATTACTCAGCTGAGAAGTTTACATGATTAAGGATGCCTTGTTTAATATCTGTAAAGCTTTTAAATTCTTGAGGTTTAAGGTGGCATTTAAGTGAAAATTGTTTTTTCTTTATGAAGAAAACCCAGACTGATTCTAGACCACCCAAAGAATTAATCACTTTCTATGAGGATGGGAGAACTATGAAAGTTTGATACCACTTGGTTATGGTTTAGGTAATTTTTATCTGGAGGTGGAGTGGGGAAAGTACTTGTTGTATACATGTCATTTTTGCCAGTATGGGTTTACAGCTTCAGGCAGAAACTGAAGTTGATTGATGATGTTCTCAGATAAAGTGGACAGCAAAAGTCATTCCAAAATCTAGCTCCTAGACAGTCAGATACATGCAATATGCCTCAGGCTTTATTGTAGTGGCGTGCAATAATGTCACAAGACCTATGGCACTGTCCCAAACATAGGACACACTCTACATGAATATCTCAGTGAGTATGAAACACCATTACGGTGAAAATTAAAAGGTCTGAGAAACATTCTTACCATCTCCTTGTTGTTTTCATGACTTCAGAATATCTCCTTTTTCATACTAGGAACTCAAGACATCATTAGCATCTGAACAATGGCACACCTCATAAATTATGACACACATTTCTGTTTTGAAAAACTCATGTTCAACTGCTTTATCAAAATGCACAGTAGAATAATTTTGGTGTAGGTCCTTCCACACCTTCATGACACCTCCTGCAGATGGCTCTATAGGCAATTCAGAGAAAATTCTTTACTTACTAGCGGTACAAATCTGTTTTTCTCTATCTTTGTATATATAATGAAAGCTCTATTAGGTGCAATGCAGTGAGGACCAGCTATGAGTCTCTCTACTACTTTCCTCTGATAAGCCCACAGTGCTTATTATGCTCATGAAATTATCTATAAGTTCCCTAATTATTATTTTGTAGTACTTTATCCATTATTACAGTGTAGTTTTCAGCTGGGCCTAGGAAGTGATAACTGCCATGATCATTCTTTTTCTTTTTTCTTTTCAAAAATCAATATTATACTCATTTTCTTGCCTTTCTGTTACCCTCTCAGATTTTCAATTGCTTTTCCAAAGTAGTTTTCTGGAATAAAATTAAATCAATTACTGCTGATCTTGACAAGTAATGACACATGCCCTATGAACTAGTGGTTCTTCTTCTGCTCTGAAAGCAGTCCTTCATGAAGCAACTATGTTTATTTGTTCTTTTAATACTTCTTTCTCCAGGAAATAGTAAACTTAACTACCATAAATTTTTGATATACCAGAAACCTCTTCTTCTGCAGATCTTTCAGTATGACTTTCTATCAGATTGTATTCATTACTATTAGACTATACTAGTAATTATTTTTAATTCCACACATCTTTTTTCCTAACATTTTTTATCCAGCAAGGGTCTGAAGAACTTCCTTAACTTAAAACATATCCATACTAGTATTAGTAATACTATCTCACAGACTTCATACTGCACACATATGTAGATGCTTTCTGAAGTTGAACTTGCTCTCTTTGCTATGTTGCAATCAGTTAACCCTAAATATACCATTGTAAAATCACCTAACAGCTCTTTTTGTTTCTCATCATGATCTGACTAGTACACAGTAATGGGGCCAGGCTGAGCTCAAGGCTGAGTGGAAGGATCAGGCTCACAGTGATTATCTAGCATCAGAAACAATCCCAGGACAGCTGGGCAGAGCCCTGGGGACAGGACAGAAAGTCACCCTATGGGGCTGAGATGCTGCCATACAAGAACTCTTTGCACACTGAATCATAATGAACCATAAGAACTGCATGCCTTCAGAATGAGAAAAGTCAGATTATTTCCTTTCTATATTTTTAAACAAAAAGGATGATTTCATTTTATTTTTTTTTTAAACTCCTTCAGTAATTTCAAACAAATTAAGAGTTAAATAAATATATTGTGGTTTTGGTTTTTTTTCTCTCCAAGATTTTGTTGTTTTTTTTCCAGAGAGAAAAAGAAAAATCTTTTTGGGTCTACCAGCCAAGTGAAAAATCAATTAGTTACACAGGTCTGTCTGTTTGTTAGGATTAGCTATCAAACAATGAATCCATTTGGGTAGTTATTTTTTTCCCCATAATAGGACATACCACAGACTACAATAACACTGGATTTTTGTTTACACCTCTTCACTTAAGATAGCATTTTTAACACAACTCTTTATGATACAGACAAAAAATTATATAATAATAGAAGGGAAGAAAATAAAGAAGAATATAAAGAATATACATATATCTTTGGGGTGGGGGGGGGAGATTTGAGGATAATCCTACAAAATCCAGGACTCAGAGTTATTTTTACATAGAACCTCAAAGTGAAACTCCATTTGACCCCCTCATTTAGTGGAATTCTATTTGGTCACTATTACATTCAACTGCTCACATTTAACTGGATTGGATATTGTGGGGTTTTATTCTCTTACAATAAGCTAATTAGAAGGCAAAGAATAACATTATTCTATGGAATAGTGTTGGAATAGCCCAGAAGTGTTGAACTTGGAATTCAGGACATTTCTAACACGTGATATTTCGCATGTGACTGGCTATTCAGGTGTAAGATTGTTTTCTAATTGCTATAAACTTGCCATTTTTTTAACCTGTAACTATAGTTCTAAGAAGCTGCTTGCTTGAAAAGCATAATTATTAATTACCAGGATCCAATATATTATTAATTTATTTAATGCTGATGGACTAAACTGGGTGATGGGTAAAGACAGTCAAGTAACAGTGATTTGTAGGAATAAACCAACTTCCCTGAATGGGGACAGGAAGGATTTTACTTAAGGAAATGACAGTGAAACCTACCTTAATAAATAACTGAGCTGAATTGACTTAAGCACTTATAATGCCAGTGTCTGTGATAAGCAATGGAAACATTAATATAAAGTGCTTCACCGTAAACAAATACGGTAGAGTTCAGAATGATATATTGTAGCACAACCATCCCCAGCACTGCATGCTTTTAAAGTGATGTTTATAATCATTATTATTTAGGTAACAATAGGGGGAAAGAAAAGAACAGAACTGCAAAAATTGTTATCTGCTAAAGAGAAACTGCAATAGTAAAGTTTCCTGATAAGAACCTACATAGGGATTTAGCCACAGTAAGAGAACAACTAAGAAAGTGGTTGTAGCTTGTTCATTTCTAATTCTAGCTGTATGGTACAGTCAGATGGTGAAAGCAGTCATTTCATGAAATAACTGAAATTTTCAGACATTTTGTGAAATAACCGGCATTATGGCTGTTCTATTACACTCTTTGACTGTTTCATTCCGTCATTAAGTTAAATGACTGGTTTTACTGTAAGATTCACATTGGTGAGATTTTTATCACTTACATTTAGGCATCTGAACTGAGATGTACAGGTCAGTTTAGGCTCACAGTCATTGAAGAATAGGTGGTGTGTCCAGATGGCAATCCAGCTGATCTACCTTAGACACCTGGTTTTGGATGAGATGGACCATCCTTTGGTTATACTGGTCTCTCTTTCCCTTAATTATAAAAAGAATCTAAATTGATAGGTTTGGATAAAGATGCTCACACATTGATTAAGCTTCATAATTTCTATTTACTATGTCAGCACTATGGATGCTTACAACTACTGTGAAAACTATTGCTATTATGACATACTATTGGAGGCATTCACCCTGTACACTCTGGGCTCTTTACCACAGGACACCTAGAAGCATTGGAGACATTTACTCCCTCCCTTTAGCTTACATTTTTCTTTCCCAGTGTGCTATGTGGCCTAGAGGGTAGAATTAGTACTATATTCATTTTTTTGTTTTGATCAGAACTAATAACTTGACATATCTTTCTTTACCCAGTCTGGGACATTTATTAAACCTCTCCACACTCAGGGCTTTCCTGAAATCCCTAGACTTAAAAGTTTGCCCTTGTTGTGACAGTCAAGTTCTAGTGACAGATGAGCATGTTAAATGCCTTTACTGCCTTGAAGAAATTCTGTCTCATATTCCTAGTAAATGCAGCATTTGTTGGTCCTTCCCCTTCCAGGCCCAAAAAGACTAAGAGCTTGTCTTTCTAACTGCCTCCCTGGGAAGTAAAAAGTTCTATCTTCAGACAGCCATGATAAATTGGTAGCATTCACAGAGAAGACAATATTAGTTGAAGTATGGATGTGGTGAATGTCCATGAAGCAATGAGACAGGTTCACTCTTTCCTAACGAGAATCTGAGAGGTAGCAAGGGATTCTGCACATCAGATTAGGGAAGTCCAATACGGTTCTGATAGAACTGAGAGGCTAGAAGCTACATCTCAAAACAAGCTCCCTGGCTGTGAGTACATATGATAGCAGGGGAGGTGCAAACTGTGGACTTTACTGGGCCCTAGGAGGAAGATAAAGCAGGCACCTGCAACAAAAAGGAGAGCTTTTATCTCCAAGAGACTCATCATATCCCCTGAATCTGTAAAAAACACTGTTCTGATTCAAGGGAAAAAGATCATTTAAGTGGATAGGGTTGAAGTTCTGTATGAAGTCAAAGTTCAACTGCCAGCCTTACTCTTTCTGTCTAGGCTGCAATATGAGGATACTGTAAATATTCGTTCCTACTTCATCTGCATAAAAACCCCAGAGCACAGCAGAAGGCACTGACCTTCACATCTGTTCACACAACTGGGTACTCTGAATTTCTTAGGAACAGGCATTTAAACATGTACTCTTGTCTGTTCTTTTGGCTCTGAGATATTACTCAGAAGAACAGTTAGGAAAAGAAGCAGGACTCAGTTGTTGAGATCTATTGCCCTTCCTGTTTAAAACCTTGTCATGAAGTCCTGCTCCAGGAGGGTGTGAGGAAGAGATGTAATGACATAATAAGAGCCCAAAGGAGACTACTTAGGTTATCTCATGATTTTTTAATGGTAACTGTGAATACTGAGACCTACGGAGTACTGATCACTGAGTGGCAATGTTTCTCATTCACGTTACTTCCCATTGTTTTGCAAGCTGTAGGTTGTTATTATACGTGCATATATCTCAGAACATTTTTGGACTCTTGGAATGTGTATCCATGTCAGTGAATATTATACAAGCAGCAGATCTTAGCAACCAATTCCTCAACTGAACATACTGCCTGCTAGATTTTTTGGAAAGGAAATAAGCATGTGGTCCCAAACAAGAAACGCAAGTTGTCTTCCTATGTTTGCTCCTAAGGAGGTGAGGAATATTAGTCATTTAGGCTTGGTTTTCTTGTTGGTTTTGTTTTCAGATGTCATCCAAACATTTAAAAAATATTTACATTCTAAGTCTTTCTTTTCACTTGTTTTCTATGATTTTTTTTAAAGCTCAGCTAGATTATTTACAAATTAGCTAATTTAAGGATTAAACTGTAAATTGTATTGCTTGGTTTTTATTTAATGTAATACATTTCATTGGATTTATAAGACTAAACAGAACTAAGAATGGTAGAAGAAAAAAGTCCCAGTGGTAGAATGTCATTAAAATATATTGTTTTCCAGATGATCTGAGTGAGTTTAGGTTATATTTGACTGAAATACAGAAATCCTGGATACAGCAATAAATACAGAATAAGTCAGTTCTCAGGGAAGTTAACAGGACAGTTTCTCTGGGTTAGACAATTAGTGGGTTTGTGTTTCTTCAACTAAATTTAAATTGTTGAATCTGAGGGCAATGAAACAGGGCTGTCTACACTGAAGATGAGGGGAAAAGACTGTGTAAACTGTAGCAATGTTTTCAGAAAAACCTCTTACATTTTCTGATGCCAAAAGGAGTTATAACTCACAGGAAGTTATAAATACAGGAGTCTCTAGTATGTAATTCAGTCCATACAATTTAGGCTCCTTTTTGGTCCTTTGGAAGTGCTTCTTTGTCTCTCTTGCACTCTACTCAATCAAAGATTGGTTTTAACTTTTAATAGGTTAAGTTAGGAGAAAAGAATACTGCTCTACTGTCCACTTCTGGACCCCAAGGCTATTATTGTGTCACCAATGGCGAAAGAAATGAAGACTTGGACCTGGGTGAAACCAGGTTTAGAGGTAAGAAAGACAGCAAAGACTAAATATCTAACATATGTAGAACACACTAGGTATAGTAAACTGGGACAACACTGATGACCTGTTCCAAATGTTCCTTTGCTACTGCTGTTGTAGGATCCAGAGGGACAATGAAATTGTCCAGAGGGACAATAGAAGGGTGGACACAATGCTCTAAAAGGGATAGGTAATATGACATGTATAACAATTATAACTGTTTTGCTATAATACTGAGATTTTTTTTTTCTTGGTAAAAGTATTCTTTATTTTATTTTTCTGTAATAAATATATAGGAACTAATAGTATTTGTCTAGTTATACTGTTAAGGTTTCAATTTTATTAATAATAAATTCTTGACTTTGTATATTTGTTACATTTCCCTTTAGCCCGTAACAAGATTTTAAGCATAATAAAAGGCTTAAAATTTTAATAGAAAAACAAGTTCCCATTTGACTGGCTTTCATACAACAGCTTCAAGAAGCAGCCAAGACCACTAGTAATATTTATTTTGACTCATTTTTATTTCTTAGTAGAATTTACTGCTAGCTATCAAGAAGAGTTTCTGATCATAGTCAGTTACTCCAGAAAATATGTTTTATTACTTTCAAAAAAACAAAAAAAAACCCACTTAAATGAAGGGAATTACAAAATCATTTTTACAGTAGTCTTTGGATAATAAATTGTCAAGTCTTAAATCTCACCATATTCTTTTATCTGAGTTTATCTTGTTGAGATGGATCAGAATGCTGTAATCAATCAGTCAGCTTAGCCGTAAAATGGCTTCATCACACGTGCATTCTCTTCAAAATCAAGTTGTAACATTTGCACATAATAACTTATTGGGTTGCAAGGTTAGTCCAAGCCTGCATTCAATATTATCTGACATTTTATTGGCTACTACACAAACTTTTTCCTAATACAGTCATTTTACTTGGAAAAGTTAATTGAAAGGTTGTCTGTAATAAAGCTTTTTTCTTTCTTTTTTTTTTTGTAATATAGGAAGAGTAAGGTAGAAGTACTTGATGCATAGGAGGAAGTGAGAATACAGTGGGGGAGAATGAAGGAGAAAAAGGAAACATTCTAATGAGAAATATGGTTAGAAGAGGAAGATTCATAAGGGTGAAATCATTCCCTGAGGGAGCTTAGTCTACGGTTGGTGCCTGGATCAGCATACCTTCCTAGGTGAAAAGTATAAATCACACAGTTATGTGATGGATGATGTTTATTTATAACAAGGATTCTTAAAGAGATGCTTAACAGGAAACAGTCATCTCCTTTCAAGGAATGAGGTTCTGACATAGGCTTTTAGAGAGCCTAAAAGAGAAGACATGATGTCTTGGGCTGGTAGGGGAAAACCTCAGCAGAGTGGAAAAAAGGGCCATCCTCAATTCATGAGTATCTAGTCTTTGTCAGAGGAATATGACAGCTACAGAGAGGCCTACACAGGATGTTTCAGGAAGGGGATGGATCTAGTTTACATGTGGAAATTATATGGACCTCTTTCATCTTGAAAGTCATTCCAAAAACAAAAATAAGTCTTAGTCTGCCTGTAGATGTTTAAAAATCTAGTTGATGTGTTGACTGTTGGACATGCAACAGGGAATAATATAACCAGAAATATAGTAAGCAATAAAACTCGTTTCCTTATGTAGGTGTGGGGGCTTTTTTTTGGTTTTTTTTGGGTTTTTTTTTTTGACGAGAGTGTAAATGACCTTCCCATGTCTTAAAAGTCTACCATTTTGTCAAGAAAGCTTTATAAAGCCTTATACTTAGAAAGCTTTTTTCTATGTATTCCCAGTTACACAACTAGTGTAGAAGGGAGCCACACTTGCTTCCTGATTCTGTGTAAAAAACAAACTGTTGTTTGCATCTACCTTGTATTTGACATTGAATGTATATGCTAATACATGTATAAGCCAGTAAAATATTGTGAAAAACAAACTAAATAATGAATAAACATGGAAAGTACCGTTAAAGCTGGGTCCCTGTGCCTCAGGTTGCCCCTAAATTTATGTTTAGGCAGCTAACATAGAATATCAATAATTAAAAACAAAAAAAAACCCCTCTCGATGTGCTGCATCCTCATTATTGCTTATTGGAAACTCCCCAAGGAATATTATTCCCTCAGGATGTGGCAGTTCGTAGAAACATAAATGGTTTATGACAGCTGTTGAATGTTCACAGTTGTGTTGGAGTTATGAGTGGGTTCCATTTAAAAAGTTGTCTTCTCTTTGGTAACTGCCTCTCCATTTTCTCTGTTAGTTGGCTAGAGGGATTGCTGGGATCACACTGTGCCTTTTTACATGGAAGGTGGGATGAAATCTTGAAAGCTACCATATCTTCAGTTCCTAAACACCTTGGTGTCTCCTCATCTTGATACTCGTGCAAGTCACTTCCCATTTTAGTGTGTAGTATAAGAGAAACAGAAAACTTGCAGAATCTCTGTATAGCCACCCTCCCAGGAGCTTCTAGTATTCATACCTTCAGGATGGCTCTTCTGGTGGGTTTCCTGAGAACCATGACATTTTTTATTTTACACAAAGAATTTGAAATGTGAGGTTCTCCTTCAGTTCATAACAAAGTCAGCTATTCTGAAATATCAAAGCCCTTTGTGAATTGGAATGACCTTTCCCTGGTTAGCTCCTGCCCTTTAGCAATGGGTGTTGCTGGTTGCTCGAAATTCACATACATGGCCACTTTTTGCAAAAAGGCTATGAGAGGGTAAACTTTCTCCAAAAGGTCTTTAACTTAAAAAAGTCAACCCTGGGCATGAAAAAAGGAGAACAAGTTCTGCAGGCTATTCACCTCTTGGCCTCTTTACTGAAATTGCCAACAAGGAGAAGAGCTGCGATGAAGACTATTCATTTATCTCTGAAAATAATGTTGAATATCTGTCACTGCTTTGGGAAATGATTGACCTGATAATGATAGGTTTTATATCAGCAGGTCCTCGAGTGCCATTCTCAAAGTCACTATATGGGGTTTGAAAATTGACTTCTTAATGGTGACAGTCTTGTGGAACGCAAAGGAATTGCATTGCAGATTAATTTTCTGATGCAAGTTCGTTGTCTTCTACCCAGACTGATTCCCATGTGCTAAGTATGTTGCCAAGAGCAAAACTTGAGGGAATTATAATGCTACGACATTAGATTGAGCCATATAGCTTTCTTGTCATGCAACAATTTACTCTTAAACTTTTTCTTATGATGGTGAATATGTTTCTCACTGGAAAAAAAAAAGATACTTACAAGAGAGTTATATTTAAACTTATGAGTATATAGCTTGGCCTTAAGACAAAAAATATTTTAATTTGCATCTTGTTTTCAAGTTTCATTATAGTTAAAGGTTCCTTCCAAAGAAGCTTCTCACAAAGGTCAATAGAAATTATTGGAGATTAAGAAAGGAATTTTCAAGTGATTACTGCTGGCCTAAGTCTGATCTCACTGTCTTCAATGAACTACTATTGACTTTAATGTGAATAGGGCTAGTCAAATGTCAAGAGCTTTTTGGAAAACCAGTATGAGTGACGTGGTTATTCATCTGACAGTGAGAAAAGAATAGAGCACGGGACCCTCAAAGTGGGTTATTTCCCTCTCCTGTACTCCTTCTTTTCTATGAAGTGTAGATATTAATTTCTTGGAATCATATAAATGCAATCATACCAAACAAATAAGCAAATATAGAAAGAAGGAAAAACCAAAATGAATGAAACTGGATGGCCAGGAAAAAAAAGGGTTAACAAGGATAAATATAGATAAAAGTAAACAAATACAAATCCAATGAGATATTGCCTTAGAAAATTGCTACCTAATTTATTTCCTCATTAGCATTTTTGAAACTTAACTAGGCTCGATTTCATAGTAAACAAGAAAAATGAATTGCAGATCCCAACTCTGTTTATGTTCAATTTCTATGCCGTGTTTTGTTCCCCCTGAATTAAAGAAAAAAAAATCTATCTTGTTTGGGTTTGAATTAATATTATAATCAATGCAACTTTCCATGGTGTTTGCAGTTTGTCACTATTATTTATTAGATACAGTGTGATAGCACCTAAAGAACAACCAAGAAAGGTATTCCATTATGATAGGCAAGACTGAGACAGTACCCATTCCCAGTTTTGCCTATTTAAACAGTTCATTTTTAATGAGAAAAGCATGCAACAGATTTAGGGGGCAGGGCAGAAGAATACATGTAACACATAAGTTAAGAAAACAATGTCATGGTTTGTAGTCCTCAAACTATTCTTACATTTTTGGGCTACTTTGAGGGGGAGCTGCAGTTTTTCAACAGTTTTCTAAGGAAATTCAATGCTTATGATCACAAAGCATAAGTGTCAGATTTTCAGTCTCTGTTTCTGTGTTTTTTTAATCCATTAGCCAATTTCAGCCAATTTTGCCAGAGGGGTAGAAGTAAAAAAAAATATTGTTACTATGCATTTAAACAAATTGTTGGCATACAACAAGGAGGCACTGCACAACTTAATAACATTAACTCTCAGCTCCTCTTGAAACTGCTTTAGTTGACCAATGTATTTTTTCAGTGATGGTAATTAAACAAATACAAACCTTTTCAGTCAACGACTTTATTGTATTCCATAGAGATTTAATAGAAATGAATGTGGCACTTAACCATGGACTAGTAGATAACTCCATTTCTGTAAGTCATAGGACCTCGCTCCACTCTTAATGTGTAGATACAGTCACATACAGGATTTTCCTCACATCTAAAATATGACAAAGCAATCACATACTCAGCATACTGCTCTCTATTAACTATACAAGCTATTTATATGAGTAGTTCATATGGAGAAACCCGTATTGTACTAGAAGTTCAGTGAAATAAACCCCATTTGCTTATTCTTATTTTGCCCTATAAAGCAAGGCTACTACACGAACTTAGTGTGACAGGTTATACTAATACATGGTATTGTACAAAAAACAAAGAAGATATTACACAGTTTCAGCAAGTATACATTATGTTGGCAGCATGTTCAGTTGTCTTTACACAATGAGTCAGGTAGAGGAATGGCTACATTTCTATGCAGCAGGAACTCCCTATAAGAGTATCAGCTCAGCAGTTTGAACTGGAAGTCAGGCTGTTCTTTGAATCTGTCTTGTTCCTGCATCGGCCATGCACATTTTCCATTTAGCTGGGTACATACCTTATGGACTGTAGGATGCAATCTGAAGTTTGTATAGTACAACAGCTGGACTTTATATTCTAGTTAGGACAACGTGTAAGTATGATACTGTTCTTAAACAGATACTTGAGTCTATTATGCTTACTTGTGTTGTAGCTTTAGGTCACAGTCTTCCATAGGTGAATACATATGTATACAAGTAAATTAGTAAATTACATTACATTGTCTGCTTACATCAGCTACATCAGTTCCTGATGCACAAACTCAAGCACCTATCTAGTCTTATCAGTCTTTTCAGATCTTTGGGCTGACATTCACCCCAGCTATGTTGCAAATAATTGTCAATAGGTGCCTCTTGTTCTCTGATAGCTGTGAATATTGTCTAGGAAAACTGCACTGCTAGCATAGGTACCTTAGAACCTAACAGATGATAGCATGACACTGTCCTAGAGAGAAGGTTGTGTGTTAAATTGGCAAGGACTTCTGTGTATATTTTGTTTGTTTGTTTGAATCTAACATATATTCCCTCTCCCACACAGTTAATCTATTTCTCCTGACATGGTATATTTTTTCTCCAATTAAATCCACTAGACCAAAATTACTATAAGCACAGCAAAAAATATATTTCATTTCAAGAAATCAAAATAGGTTCATAATCTTTTTGCTGAACTGTTGCACATTAAATATAAAGTAATTCATTTCCATAACAATGACTTTTACTAAACATAAATGAAATTCTGTTCCAAAGACATCAAGGCAAATGTGTTTGGGTTTTTTGAGGGTTTTTTTTTGGCATAACACAAACATTTATTCTCCCAAATATAACAAGTCTGTTTACGAGCATTCATCCCCTATATGATTCACTTACACTGACATTATCCTGTCTAGAGACTGTCATCCAAACATGTTAAAGCACTGAAAAATATCAGGTAATGACTTATAATTGCTACTGCTGACTGGCTATGGATTTTGTACGATTAATTTTGTTCCTCCTTACCAACCTAACCTCTTTATTAGGACAGTTCCATTACATATTTTCTTTCAGGCTGCACATTCTGTGGAATAAAAATTATAGCATTTGATTTATTTTTACAGCATCTAACATAATGTGATTCTAAATATGTTTGTATATAATCAGTGCTGTATCACTGTTAATCTTAAATAATAAAATCCCTGTGAGATTTCTATCCACTGCTGAGGTAAAAAAAAAAAAATCGAAATAAGTAAGTAAGCAACTGCCCTAGTATCTTCTACAAATCAAGGCCAGAAACAACCTTACATAGTGAAGCAAGTTAAGATTCACTATAAAAGCACAATGGAAGAATGTGTTTCTTTAAAAACGCTAGTAAAAGGCTGAAATCATTGCACAAATACAGCCAAAGGTTGGTTCCATGGCGGACCATTTCAGTCATGTTAAAAGTTAGTACTCAGCATAGTTACATGCACTGACAAGACATTGATGCTGGCATGACAGTGCCATGAGCTGTCTTGGGAATTCCTGGGAACAGAATTCAGATTGAAATGGAGTCAAGTGCCAAGTGACCTTATTTGCCCAACAACAAGTTTGCAAAGCAAAGAAAGAGAGAGAGTAAGTAAAAAAAAGGAAGGAAAGGGTCAGTTGCAATAACTACCACCATGGATCTGCAGCATCCCATCAGTTTGATTCATTTCCAAGTCTGGTGGAAGAATGTTCCATCCAATGTTGGTTGTTCCTGCTCTTTTATTGGGTTGTCCTGTTGAATATTCATCCTTCTTTGAAGAATTACTTAGTGTATTCCAGGAGCTGTTTTGCTTAAACACACCTACCACCTGGCAGTGGCAGTCATGCCCAGTACCGTCTCTGAGAGGTCTTAGGTGGCCTTTAGGGGTCTCCAAACCCCTCAGTCTTCCAATCCCTGGGTCTGGGCACATGCACAGCGGTTAGGTTGCAGTTCTCAGAATTAGCTCTGTATTTGGGTTTGTAAGAAAACAGGAACTTCTAGCCTTGTGGTCCAGTCGTCGGTCATTTTGTGGTTTGATGTTGACCCACACTGGTGTAGCAATGTTGAGAAAAATAACATACGGTCTCTGACACTGTCTCTGACAGACAGACAGGATAAAGGACTTTGAAGTGTCTTCTGTCTTGCAATATAAGCATAGTGTTCAAGATCCTTTTCCAGGTGCAACCAATGCATTTTGGAGAATAATAAAGCTCTGCCTGAAATAGGTACGTCACATGATCAGAGGAATCTTTTTGTGGAGTCACAAAATCTTAGCAACTAGAGATCAGAAAACCATCTTCTATGTAGACATTTACCGTGCAGATAACTAAAATTAGGTGAAATGAATCCCAAATTCATATTTTTTAAATAACTATAGTTGTATTAAGTGCAAATCAGCCTCTGAGGTGGGATCTAATAATTTCTGATCAAAAATTCCTAAGTTGCACTGGAAGGTCATAACTGCTAATGTTCAGGAACAGCCTAGGAGAAAAGATTGGGGACCTCATGTGGGACTTAAAATGGTACAAGGAAACACATCCAATAGATGTGCTTCAAATCTATGTGAAATAAGGTATTTGGGGAGTATATATATATATATATATAAAAAAAAGCTAGTATTAGGATTTTGCAAACAGAACTGGTTGATATTTTACATATTTTCAGCTTTTTTTGAGAAGCGTGTATCAGATTTCCACAAAAAAAATGTTTTTTACTAATTCTAGAAAGGAACTCTTTGTACTTAAAAACCAGATATGTTCCTTGCTCCAAAGAGCATAAGGCATAGATCTGGATCAAGAAATACTTGAAGAGATTATTTTTAAAGAAGACTGAGAAAGACTGTCAGGCTGACAGGCTAGGCTCTTGCATGTGTTTCATCCGTATGGAATAAAGTATTGAGCAGAAAAAAAAAAAAAAAGTAATACACATATATGAGAAAAAAGCTATATACGTAATAAAAAAACATAATAAGGAACATTAGAAACAGCCATGGTGCCATTCAGAAAGCTAGTCTGATGCAGTCAAATAAAGAGAAGAGGAAGACAACATTTGGATGTGCCTCAAGGAAGAAAGATATTGCTTTAAGCTAGTTGCCTATCAGAATTTTTTTTTTCTTTTC
>JANVCC010010235.1:5158858-5172037 GCA_025345505.1 Todiramphus chloris collaris
AAGCTAGTTGCCTATCAGAATTTTTTTTTTCTTTTCAGCTAAAACTGGTTGAAAAATGAAAAAACACTGTTCAAAAGTGATTTGAAATGTTAAGGGTTCTTTTTATTTTTGTAGTTTTTCCCCTTTAGCATTATGAAGTTAAAAACTTTGAGTATACATTTGCAGGTAACAGCTTTCAGCAAACTAAAAAGAAAATAATGAAAAAAATTGTAGTCATTTTGGAAAGAATGGAAAAAAAAAAAAAAACCCATTACAGGTCATTTTCACCCCAAAAATTCTGTGGGTTTTGATTTCTTTTTCCCAAATAAAACTCGTCTAAACACAAGAAATTGCTAAACACAAGAAATGGTGACTACCTGTAAATGACCTAGATTTGTGATTTCAACACAAATAATGAAAACTCCTGAATTCCTCTTTTATTATTCATTCTGACAATGAATACCTTGAAAAGGAACAATCACTTTCAAGAGAACCATAAAAGCTACAGGTCTCATTTTCTTACTTATGTAAATCACTGTGACATTTACTGATTTAAGTGGAATTATGACGATTAACATCAGCTAAAGATTTGGTTAAACTCAATCTACAGTACATCTTCTTGGTAATACAAAGATGTGACTGCCTTTTTGTGCATGTAAAGTTAAATAAATAGTTTTGTGCTAAAAAGGATCACTAGAGTCTCTGAAAGCTAGTTGAAACCTGGATAGCTAAATATTTGAATGCCTAGTCCGCTGGAGATGTCTGCTGTCATTCAGTGTTGGTAAGGTAGTTGGCTATAACTGCAAAACTAACTAATGTCATACCCTGGGATTACAGAGAAAATATATGCCTATAGGCAAACTTCTACAGATATTTCCAAGATCCAGAGTAGGAAACTGCTCTACATGCTATAACTACTATACTTGGCCCCATGTACTGCTGTGACTGCTGCTATACATGCTAAAAAAAAAGAAAAATGAGAAATGAGATGAAGTCATAAGAACAGATGTAGCCAAAAAAAGGCACATTTCACAAGTCTTAATTACAGTTAAAAATATTTCTATCATCCCTGAATGAAGAATTTCTGCATCACTAAGATATAATTTTAGTCATCTTATACCTACACTAACAGAACAGCAGTTCCTGACTATCTAAAGGTAGCAGAAGCCATGTTTTCCTAATCCTGGGGTTGTTTTTCCCCCCAACAAATACAGTTGAAATAATAACAAAGCAGCCTCATTCCACCCCTACAACCCAGCAGCAAATATAAATCCATCAGGTTGACAATAGGATTAAACTGTGGGCACTGTTTGCTTGTTAGTCTTCTTTCTTAAATAACTTCCATGTGAGATGGGAAATTAATGTTGCAATAAGTTGGTTCCTGTTGTGGGCCCAACAATAGAGCTGGCAATCCTCTTACCGTGGAGCATTACTTTTGCCTGCATGTCAGCTGGCTAAACTGTTCAGTCACCTTTTGTCTCCATAGGAGTACAATGCGCTTGTTGATTTGCCAAGTCCCAAATCCTATATTTAATACAATGCCTTGATGTCATGTGAAAAATAAAAAGCATGACTCTCCCTGAATACCATTAAGAAAATTGAAGGGGAAAGGGGAGAAATAGAGGCTGGAGGTGATGTATAGAAATTTCCATGTCCAAATTCCAGGCAAAGACACAAAATATGTCTTTAGGAGGAAGAAGGCATGAACAAAAGGTAATACATTAATTGCACCATCTCAGGAATAGTTCTTAAGTTATGATGGCTCACCTTCTTCCACTGCTTTTTCCTTGCTTTAATGTAAGAACATTTCTTTGCTGCTGAGCTACATCAGCTCTGAAGGCCAGTGGACAAAGATGGCAGAGACAAGACTATATCTTTTCCTAATTAAAAAGATATTCCTACACCTAAACCCAACTATATTTGGTTTTACTTGTTCCTATCTTGACTGAATCCAAAATATTGAAGTCTGTGACTAAGGGCTGTCTACCCTAAGCTTTCACAAAGCAAAAGGCCATACGGACAGAGTAGCATAGTCTTCGCTGTGACTTATGAGTCCACACCTTTGTTAGTCTTCACCTGTCTGGCTAAAACAGTGGTTACTGTAGAATTCACAAGGGCTCCACATGTCTACCAGATCCAATGAATGCATGTATGATAACTGAAGCTTGTATTACCACAGCTTCATTTCTGCCTGTGTGACCAGAGGAGACTGAAGAGTCAGATTTGAAGGTCCTCAATTGGTTTTTGTAGACATCTCTCTCTCTCTCTCTCTCTCTCTCTCTCTCTCTCTCTTTCTCCACTGAAAACAACAGTCCACAGTAACTGCACTTCTAGTCTAGATGCCTTAAATTGGGCAGAGATTCAGAGCCAGAGTCGCTGCCATTTAAAGCTGTTCAAATCAATGTTGTCAGAATACCTGCCTGGTGATGAAAATGACTTCTTAAAAAATGACTAAAAATGTACTGTTTTCAATCAAATTTCACGTGAGGGGGAAAACAAATCAAATACAGTTATGATGACAAAGTATTCTGTAGTAAAACTTTTCACATGGGATGCTTCTTTTAATATTTAAAAATACCTTTAAAAAAAATGTTGGTTTAGTGCATTAAAAAGTCATATATAGTTTCACTCCAAATGAAATGTTCTGAATTTATCACAGCAAAATATTCACACTGACCTTCATCTCCCTCTATTTTTTTTTCTCCAGAGAATTTGACTTTGTAGCCAGAGGTTTATTTGTTTTTTTTCTCAAGGTTTGTTTGTATTTTATGGATGGATAAAGAAAAATCACAGTTTTAGACTTTCTTATCACACCAGAAAATCTGTGTGTCCTCTCTCCCCAAGTCTGTCACCATATCACAGCTTTTCTGTAGGAAATTAATATGGTGCCCCCTCTGTTCAGTTCTCATGGGGCAAAAATAATGCTCAGAGCTTTCCCAGTATGAAAGAATGGGGAAAGATGGAATTTTCAATTGCATAATTGTGGGGTTTACATGTTTTCTAATAAATTTCTTGAAATCCTCATACCCAGAGCTGGGCTCCATGACTATGTTACCATTCACACAGGTTAAAAAAAATTACTTTTTGTTTACAGTCTAGATTCCAAAGTAGAAAAGAGCAGAGCAGGTGGGCAAGGCAGAATCAAGAGTAAGACAGAAAAAAGATCACACTTCAGCTGGAAAACGGTTAGGTTTTATTGATAATTGCATGACCAGTAGAGCTACAGATACTGCATCCTCATCTGAGGTCATCCTTTTAAGTTAGAGCTCATGGGACAGGAGGGAATCTTGAGCTGTCACCACCCAATGCTAGAGATAAATACATGAGTTCAATTACCGGGGCTGTCAATCTTCTGCATCTCATCAACACTAAATTTGCTTTAAAGAGAAAGAAAAAAAAAAAATATCGCATGTAATTTATTATATGGAGGGGGTGAGGAATGCAAGTAGCATGAATCCCAGTCCAAAGCACAGGAGATAATTTCAAATGTGAATAAACAGAGGTTTCTGGAGTGGAGGTGCATTCTCAAAGTGACTTTATAAAGGTTTTCTCCTCACTCCAGCCTTCTCCCTCACTCGGCAGCCTCCTTGAGATCTCATGTATCATTGTTTTGTGCACACCGCTTTCCATGAGATGAGTTTAATAGCATTATAAAAGTCACATTGTGCACAGATTGGGAACTTCAGCGCTTCGGTAACTGCTCTGATGCATACACACTTGCAAAGTTTTCAAAGCAGAAATGTTGAAGGCTCTTCAAGGCACAAAAACATCCTTGGGTAAATTACTTCCTATTAGTATGTCACATATATCTTATATATGACTCTGGTTTCATGAAGTGACAGCCGCGCTTGACAATAAAACTTTGCACTCTTTTTTATTTATATTTTTCCTGATTTTTTTTATTTCTTCTAAGTATATAATGTCTGATGCTAAACCACTCATCTTCCTGCTACCAGTGAGACTGGTGCTGCCTACTTTACTTACCAATAAACTAAAGCATTTCAACCCCACACCTCTGCCTTGAAATATTAAACAATTCTAATCACTGCTGGTTATCTCAGGCAGCAGAAGGAAGCATGAATAGTTTTAAAAGGTGGGTAGGTTATAAGTCCTGTGACCCATTTAACATTAAAGGGGAAGAACATGAAAGTAAAGCTGCATATCTAAAAATGAGATGTTTCCTTGTCTGGATAAATTCCACTGTAGATCACAGAATCTCACCCTTTTTCCAGTATCATGAAGCTATACAGCAAGAACAAAAAAAAATCCAAGCCTTCTCTGTCACCTATAAAAAGGAAAAGATAAGAATAGCTTTGCCCTGTATGAATCCCCCAAGTTGTCTGCAACCTTACCCCTCTCCAGACAGTTACTCCAGGGTGAGTAATTTGGTTCTCAATCTTTTAATGAAGAATCTGATCTCCTTTTTTGTTGTGCTTTATGCTTCTGCATAATGGGAGACTGAAATTGGAAAAACAGTTTCAGTTCAGGTTTACAATCTATTTCACTTCCGCATTTCCAATTACAATTTTGGAATATTTTGTTGTTTGCATTTAAGACATCATATGGAGATATTTAACACTTTGGATATAGCAGGTTAAGTGACACTTCTAATGTATTGATAGAAAAACTTAGAAATGCATAAAAACTAGGGAAAAAAAAAAGTGGTTTTCCACGTTTTCCACACCCCGTTTATACATCACTTTGAAAAAGAGAAATTACATCTTCTTAACAAGTTTGGATCATTTTGATAGCCCTTGTTCAATTTCCACCAGAGTATATTTCTCAAATTTTATGGCTGAAAGATGGATTAGATAAAGCTAAATTACAGAAAACAACAAGTGTATTAAAATTATATATTAATCCTGACTTAAATTTACAGTGTCCATTTAACAGAGCTACAAACACTGTTTTTACAACTATGTGAAAGGTTTTCTAAATGGATCTGTTTCCAGTTAAAAACATAAAAATGTTCACATCTGGACAGAGGAGAGTATGGGAGTGGAAGCTCAATACTTAATACGTTTTTTTGAAAATGTAGCTACAGAATCTTACCTTTCAGGTCTTCAGAAAAGCATTCAAATTCTATTCTAGGACCAAACTTCACAATTATGTTTCAGTTCCATGTGTACCTTTTACAGAAAAACCTGTAATTTGGACCCCACTCAAAAACTCATATTAATTCACATTAATTCTAAAAAAAAATATCTCGCCACTTTCAATACCTTCATCACAAATGCAAATGACTAGGAGATTTATTTAGGTACACAATGTTGCTTTTTTATACTGGCTAGAGGATAAGTAAAGTTTATTATTTAAATGTGCTTTATATTTTGAATAAACAGTTTTAATATTTTAAAATACTAACAAAAATAAAGACTTTTATTACTCATTCAGAGTTTAGAATTAATGAATTACAATTGTCTGAACTATTAAATTATTTCATTTTGAAAAAAATGTCTTTTTTTTTTTTAGAAAGTAGACAGCTATTCTATCCCAGATATTGCCTGTTGGAGTTTTTTTTTTTTCAATATTATATGACATCATAAATCATATAACAACCAAATATAAGAAGCATAACTCTCCTGTTAGACATACTGGACAATATAACTTCCTTCATTTCAGCTTCAAAGATTTAATCGTGACTCTTTTAACAGAATTTTTGTTCTGATTTAGGTAGTGGCTGTCTAAATAAATCTTCAATAAATTGTTGGAAAAAAGCTTGACTTGAAGGAAGGTAGGAAGATAGAGAAGGGAGAAAAGAAATAGTGAAAAAAAGTATAAAGGAAAGAGTGAAAGGGGAGGTGGAGGGGAGGGGACAGAGAGGGGGAGAGGGGGAGTGACAGAAGGAGAGGGGAAAAGAGGGAAACCAGAAAAGAGAGCAAGAGAGCAAGAATAATAATCTCAGAGACAAAGAAGCAAATCTGAATCCAGGGGGATTGCAGTGGACTATAAACCTCATCAGAGAAAGCTTTATTCCCAATGGGAGTTGTATGGAAAGGGAATAATTGGCTGCAGAATAGAAAGAACTGATTCATATTCTTTGAAGTAAAATCAAATTCCTTATCCTGAAAACTTCCTTTCACAGATTAAGGGCCAAGTTTTCTTCTGCATTCTGCAAAGTACAATAAATTACCGTTATGAATGAGAGGAAAACCTGTCTACAGGCATTTGATTTGTAAATCAAGGAAGAAGAATATTTTTATATGCATTGATTATTCTGCTCACCATTTCACTGTAACAAAACGCTATGTGGCTATTCTTAATCTCTATTTTTCAATATATTTATAGTTATATTTCCCCCAAAGCATCTTTGCTTATTTCAGAAGCACCTCCATGAATGTGGTCATCAGGGTTAGTTAAGTCTAGGTCTTTCTTACTCTCTCTTCTGATAAGAAAATTCAAATTTTTGTAGCTATCATATCAAGTAGTGTCAGTTGTTTTTCAAGAACAGCAGAAAAAAATCCAGAAGCACACTTGACACCCAGAGTGGAAAGTGTTATGATTTATACAACAGCTCTTTCTTCTTACAGAAACTTGTTCCACAGTCACAATATGATTTCTAAAACAAGTCCCGTCTTCAGTACAATAAACACCTCAGAGTATCAAGTTTCTGTCTTCACTGAGGACAGTTACTTCTTTCACAAGGAAAGAAGTTTTTTCACTAATTGGCTTAGGGTATTTATTAATCCTCACTTTACCTTTCCAGAATTTGTAAAACAGGATTCAAGACTACAAACTTGGCCTAATGTGTGTAAGAAAGAAGAATGAAGATTTCCTTCACACAGCAAAGGGATAGATGGGGTGGTGGTAACAGCTATTCTTCTCTATGAGTATAAGCAGTAGCTATCAAAAAGGAATTGTTTATATATCCTTGAAGCCAGGGAGAGTCCTGCCCACTTTAACCTGTTACAATTTCCTGCACTGACTTCAACTAGGCATCCCGTGGTATGGGACACTGATCTCTGTGCAAGCATGTCAAAATCTGGGCCAACACATCAAAAGGAAAGAAAGGGGAGACAGCTGTCTTGAGTAAAGCCAGAACAACATTACCAAGCTCTGAGTCCTTTTCCTACTGTTTGTGTGGCCTTTGATGATACAAGCTCACCTTTGCAAAAGACATTTTACGGCAGACACTTCAGATCGCTGTCCTTTAAATCCAGACATTACAACCAGCTGGAAGTCTGCAGTGACCTCTTCCATGGCAGAGAAGAATAAATCAGTGACAAAGGGCTAGAATCATTACAAGAACAAAAGTGATCCCTTCCTTCTGGAGCCTGTGAGTATTTTAACCTCTTTAGATGAGATTCTTGTTTCCTTACACAGTCCTCTAAAAGTTAGACATCTAAGTCTAAGCTAAACATTTAGGATTCTTTAAGAGTCAACAGAAAGAAGCACGTACAACAAAAGGGCAGTTCACCTCATCCTAAAATAGGCTTTGGGAATGAGTCAGCAGTACTGCCCTCAGCATTACCCATATGTGTCCTTTGACTATAATGGATGGTGAGGGCAGCTCATACCTGTGAATTTTAGACACTGAATTTGTATACCCACTTTTTGTATGGTATTCCAGTTTTCATTCCTGCAGAATCATGCATCAAAGAGAGGGAATGATGAAGGCCACATATTCAAGTCTTACCTCTTATAAGTACTTGGCTAGGTAACATAATCACAATACGAGTTGAGGACTGATTTGGATGGAGAAAAGACTTATGTTGGTCACCTTAGTTATTATGGAAAAAATATACCATAAACATAAAGCAATAATATCAATCTCACTTTTATGTTCTCACACACACACACACACACAAACACAAAGAAAAGGAAACAAGGTAAATTTGGTCTCAATTTACGTAGATGGATAATAAGACTTTCAATTAATGTTGCATTATTTGTTAGTATGTGGATGAAAGATTAGGTGACAATATGCAAAATATACTTTCTGCATATTATAATATTTAGTAATGTCATTTGATTTTTTATATGTTTCATTAAATTGTTTTGTGGCTTTATTATCTACCCAGATGCACAGCTCAGAAATACAATTATTCAGATTTAGAAGCAATAAAATTTGGCATGCATTTACTTGTATTCAGAATTCCTGCACGTTAAAGAGAAATTACTGCATTCTCCCCACATAGCTCTGTTCTCATGCCTTCACTGAATCATTCATTAGAAGGAGCACATTATAGAAAATACACCATTTATGTTAAGGAACCCTCTGATAACAGATGTATTTGTATAAAGCAAATATTTCAATATATCATAGCCTTTTGATCATGACTATAATAGAAGCAAACCTATACACATTTTCTGTAATGCATATCTCTGTTATATAGTTATTGAGGAGGGGGGAAATGAGTGCTATAGATTATATGTTGTAAGAAAAGGTACCTGCAGACAGAGGTTGACAATCCTTTGAAGACATTATTGAATACAATGCAAATTGTTGTATTTTATAATAAATGTTTTGAGGTTTCATTTTTAGGCACGTCTCCTAGCTGAAGCATGGGGAATTTTCCTATGGACAAGTTGTTCCAGCTTCAGTTTGCCTTTGCTATGTTTCATAAATCAAGCACTCAAATATACGACACAATGTCCTGAAGTCATCCCCTGTCCCCTGTAGTTGCAACTGAGTGTATTGCTGATGGATAGCAGGGCAGAGTAAGTCAGCAGTCTTGTCCTAGCAGGAGAGGTTTCAGCAATGTTGTCTGCTGTGCTCTGTGAGGCCACCCACAGGACCCTGGTTCCCTGTGTGGATCTCAAACAATCATCCTGAGCAAAAGCATCCCAGATTGTGTAGTATAGACCTACTGGGCTGAAGTGAGCCCTAACTACTTAGGAATGTACAAGTAAATACACTAAGGGGAGGGTGTTATTGCTCCACATGCACCCCTTTCCTTTCACTTCACCTTCCAGCAGGAACTGCAATACCACTGTTGAGTAATCTCTTTCCTTCATCAATGCATTTCTCTTCACAGTATGCCCATAACCTGGCAGAAGAGCATTGATGATCCCATTTGCTGCCCAGGAGTTAGCTCTCAGGATACCTCTCCACTGCCACAGTACTTTATCACTAGCTTCAAACTGGATAAGGTCTTGCTGCCTACTCTCTGCTGACTCTTAGTGGTCAGATCTGCTCTAAGGGCTAAAACCAGCAGTTTGCATTTTAGGGAGTCCCCAAAGGCACCCTTGCAGGCTACACTGAGGAGCCCGAGGTCTCTGGTCCTTCCCTTATATTAGCAGGATTGTAACACAACTAGTGTTACTGCAGAGGGATGAACTGAAGTAATGTCTCTCATGGCATCAGCTGTCTCACATCTCTACCTATTCATCACATACATAGACAAACTGTATATTCTAGGTGTATGCAAGAGTAGAGACAAGGACAACCTATTCAAGTGTAATTTAAGCTTCAGTAATGGACGTGCAACACAGCCATCAGCAAGAGACTATCCCTGGTGATGTGAGAAGTCTACAAATAATCAGCAACTGAGAATACAATACCTGTTCAATTTTTCTACCTGTTCCTCCTAAGAGGGGTCTGCAAACAACAAAATTGGTCTGAATATCTTTACTTTACAAAAGCTACAAAGCTGGTCCTCCTTTTCTTTTACTGCTGGAATTATTAAAATGTGAAATAGCAATTTAAAAAAAAAATGAATAACTTCTGCTTCAAGGTCTCTGATTAGGGTGTAAGAGCTTTATTACATGAATGAAATCAGTATAATCTTTTTTTGCCTAAATTTACACACATAATACAGATCATTTTACTTCCTATTTCTGCAGAGGTGTAGAATATTTATTCCTTTATCCTAATGGATAGAAATTCAGGCAATTATGTTGTTTATATTTCATAGGCCAAACTCTATTTATTTTTTATGGTAATTTCTAATAACTATTGACTTCAACACAGTTACGTTGGATTTACATTACTATAAATGGCAGTACATGTTGGTCCTTAAGTGACTGTGGGGATTTTGGATGGCCCAATGGATTTGGAAACCCACATTCAGTAATTCTGCTAAAAATGTCTTTATTCCTGAGGCCATTTAATATTTATACACTTGTTTCAAGCTTGTTTCTAAAGAGTACGAGGATTTATTATGAACCAACACTCATACAATAAACCATAATAAAGCAGCTATTTAGGTTTGCTCGTGTTTACCACAGGATCAGTTCAAGGCATCTGAGAATCTTCCCGGGTTAAAATAAAGTATGTGCAATATAATGGAGAAATCTGACACAATATAACCCACAGGCTTTTGGAAATGGCAACAAGCTGCTTTTGTTTGACACATACTACTGGATATTCTTTGACCATCTTATTTTCCCTCCTTAGGACTTCCCTTTTCATCTTCTCCCTCCAAACACATTAACTTTGGAAACTGGGGATAAGTCTTCCCAACAGTGAAGAGAAAGTGACCTCCTCCTGTCTTTCTTGGCTCACAGCTGAATTATTGTACTCAAGGGGGAAATCTTCTAGATGTTTCTAAATTGTAAGAGAAACAGATGCCTGTCATTTTCATTAGCTTTTTAGTTCCTACAATATAGTCTTTTCATTATTAAATGAAAAATATAATAATAATTAAAAAAAAAGAAATTGAATAGTTCTTAACTTCTTCAAATCAGGAATCACCTCTTTCAATTTCTCTGCAGCTTTTTTTGGACAAGTATATTATCTTAAAGAAGAAGTCTTGCTCTTCACACCCTCATAGATCCCCTACTTACACCATTGAACATTCTCCCATATACATTGGATAACTGAATGAAGGTTGAATGAGACTATTAACACAAGCACTAGAAAGTTTTAGAAATCTTTTTCTCTACATTTTTTTTTTTAAAGACTCTGAACCTGTTTTTCAGACTCAGAAAAAATATCACATTGATGCTTGACGTTTAAACTTAAGACACTAAAATCCAAGAGCTCCCAAATTTCTAGTGTCTTTTCCTACTGATGAATGCTGTCTTTCAGTAACAACAGATGCTTTTTATTTAACTTTTCATTGTTTTATCCAATGTATTTTATTCTCCATCAAGAAATATCAGTCATCACTCTACCAAAAACAGATAAAATTGGCTAAAATAGAGGCCTTGATATATATCAGCTGGTGTTATTCTTGTTACTAGTGAAAAGAATAACATTTCCCCAAATTTGCTCATACTCACATCTCATCCTCAGAGATAAACCTGGGTTTTTCAAAACCACATCTTGTCATAGTCCCTGTAAGTGCCACAAGAGGAGAAATGTAGCAGAAATAATAAGCATCTGCATCTTATATACCCACTTCCGTCCCTTTGATGGTGGTGGAAAGATCAAAATTGAAGCAGACATACATGTTTGAACCTGGTGAAGCCATCATGGGGAGAAACTCTCCAGCTTCAGGCTATGCAGGAAAGCCACATGGCCATATCTAAGTTTGCACCTGTATATATATAAATTAGTATTTCTGAATTTCTATACTACTTTGCTTCATCCTTTCTTCAAAGTTTTCTACTTTCCATGAAGACACACAAGCAAAAGATTTGTCATTTAGCAGAAACTCCTGATACATGACAATCATCATATCCCCAGGAAAAAAAAAAAAAAAAAAAAAAAAAAAAAAAAACCCACTCATTATCAGGCTTAATGTTCTTTTGTTCAAGAGCAGCCAAAAAGAAAAGTTGAGACATTACTGTTGCCACAGCTTATAAGTTGAGGCGCCTTATTGCCATGAGACTGCTTGAGTGAGTAAAGGGCTAAATAAGGATTCTGGGAAGAATGAAATGTTTCTTGTTTATAGGTGCTCCCAAACTGAAAAGAGAGGCACAATGAAATTAACTCCTACTATCCTAAAAGAGAAAAATAAGAAAGGTTCAGGTGAATGTTAAATATTTTCTTCTTGAGAAGTCAGAACTTTGGCATATGCATCTATAAGAAATGCCATACATCTTTGAATATTCAAGATACTTTTTTGAAGGCATCAGTCCCACACTCTGACACTTAGATTGGTTCTAACACCTGACCCAGCTCAGAACAAACAAGCCATACACTGGACATTAGAGAGGTCTGCATATTCAACTGTGATAGCTCTGGTATGGGACACTAGAACAGCATAACTAAAAGTTTGGGGCAGCCTCAAAAGGCTATGAACAAAAAAAACAAATACACAGTTTGATTCAACATGGTGTTTAAGTCAATCACATAAGTCAACACTAGTCATTCTGTTGCAAAAGAAAGGGAAAATACACAGATGACCAAGAAAAGTACCTACCAGTCTAACTATCCAAACCAGTGACTGTCAGAGATCCCCCTGGATGCATATGTGATGCAAATCTCAGTGAGAACTGCAGACATAACATATTCATTCAAAAGGGCTCAGAAATAAGATGCTATTACAGTAAGTGTAAAATGCGATTGCTCAGAGAGGGCATTGTTAATGATCTTTTACAGCAGCATGGTGAAAACTAAAGGTGAGCAGCACAGGGTTCATCACAGTGATGCACTTAAATGGAGAATAAGGATTTAGTCTCTGCATATAGATGTAGCAAAAACCATGTACTTATTTATAAGATGCAATTTCTCTCCATCTTGACCATAAACCACATGTAGCCATCTCATGGCCTCTCACCACTGTGCTGAAAACACTTTTTGTTTTGTTGTTGTCTTGCTGTGATTTTCAAGCTAAAGCCAAACTTCACAGACAGCTAAAACTTCAGTCCCTCTCACTGGAACATCTACTGGATGTGCAAAGAAGCACAACATAGAGGTTTTCTCCGAACTTACTCTTTGATTTAGCACAAAAAAGTGCCTGACAAAATTCATACTGTACTTGCTAAATCGACAACTCAGAAAGAGAACCTGCACATGTGGGGAGGCTCAACACAGTATCTCAGTGCTGAGGAGACACCTTCACAGTGACCAAGGTGGCTGAGCTGGACACTAGGACACCTGGTGACAGGTATGTATGATAAAAGCAACCAACCTAGATAGCTTTCCATTTGCCTCAGTTCCTAGCTGCACCCCAACATTGGAACTAATTCCCCTAAGGGTCTGATAAAGCCAGTTAAGAAGTGAAAAATCCAAGGAAAATCTCAAAGATATATATATATATATATGTCTAAATAAAGAAAAAAAAAAAAAAGAAAGCTATACAATTATAAATTGATATTTAAAAAGTTGTCAAGACTTGTTATAGATGCCAGAAATAAAAGACCAGTCCA
>JANVCC010010235.1:5172137-5185202 GCA_025345505.1 Todiramphus chloris collaris
AAAAAAAAAAAAAAAAGAAAGAAAAGGCCTCTGAAGCAAAGCCGACATAGGTCTGATAATGCTGACAGGAAAAAAAAAAAAAAAGTACTTGTTCTAGAATATTACTCTCACTTCCCTAAGAATTTACTACAAGACACTATGGCTAAACAGGTAATCAGGCATGCCAAATGTATTTTTCTTAAATATACTACACCTGCCATCATGAAGTCTGACAGTAGCTACACTTTAGTAATTTACTGGTGGGAATTAGTTGTCTCAGACAGTAAAGATGCTCCAAACATCCATCCTGTGGTTTAGTGAAGCTGCCATCTTGGGAAGATGTTTGCAGATGAAGAGGACAGGGACTGGAGAGGAAATAAAAGAGATATTTTCCCAAAAAAAATGGCATCACGTGAACACCAAACCACAAAGCAAGATGAACCCATAAAGGAAGCTCTTCCAGGGCAGCTGGAGCACATATCTCACAGCAGCAACAGGACATTTTAAGGGAGTCTGTCCTGGATGTGACCTTCTGTCAAAAAAATGTTGCCTTCTTGGCAGAAGTAACACTTGTTAACAAACATACTTTCGAACTCCCAATGAAAGCCCCAATGACACTGCTATGTCAGGAGAAACTTGGTAATTTAAGCAACTAAAAAGGAATTAATTAACGTTGTTAATAAACTGAATAGGATGGTTGCAGACATTTGTGACTGCATTACAGACACTTGTGACTGCATGTCATGTGCATAGATTTTGTAAAGATATTCTTATTTTTTTTTGGCTAGGATGGGAAAGCAGAACAATTGTTGAGAAATGTGCCTTTCAGTGGCATTCACAGGTATTGATTTGTATCACCTTAGTCACTAAAAATTAAGGCCAAAATCTAAGCAAGTCTAACAAAATCCGTTTCTGATTAGTAGAGAGAAACAGCCACCTTCACAGGCTGCTTTGTCACATCTCAAGTCAGGAACCTAAGCCAGGGCAAAGTTTTTTCTCTCTCTTCAGACCTTTGTCTCCTCATGGGCTATACAGAGAACACAGATAGGAAGTCAGGCTTAGGTGTCTGGTTTACATTTAAAGTCAGGGACATTGAAACCTGTCCTCAGCTTCAATGATGACACTTGACTAACAGTATCCATAGTAAAGGGCTATTTTCAGTGACCTTAGGACAGGCCTTCAATAAGAAAGCTTTTTATCACGTCACAAAGGACTACTACATGGTACAGGAGGCCGCTCTATCACCCTTTTGTGACATTGGATCGATTTCCCTGATAGTCTCTACTATAGTTGGTTTCAAGGTCCCAAGTTAATTTTCTCAGTACTTTTATTTCCGCATCCCTTAGAGTCCTTCTTTGCAGCAAACCAAAATCCAGAGAACAAAACCAGGGACAGGACATCTGCATTTCCCTTGGGTTTCATCTGTTCCCTCATGCATGTGGCTATTGGCTACAACTCTGTGCATATGAGATCAGATTGCTTTACATAGTGTCTACCTCAGCATTAACATTCAGATCTGCGGCTTTTGTGTCCTCCGAAATGCTAATATCAGCACACTCTCGAAAGGCAACTGGGTGGCTGCAGGGACTGGGGATAACAGCCTTGATTTCTGCATTCTAGTTTGAATCTAGTCCATGGTAGATAGCAAACAAGCATTGCTACCATCTGATGGTTGCTTGGGGAAGTGAGTTTAGATGCTGCAAATGTTCATCTCAGAAATAACCACCACTCTCGTTGCATCAAGAAGCACTGTGCTGGCAGCTTTCTGGCTTGTAACAGAAAAGCTTCACAGACTCAGGTTTTATTTCTAGCTCCTTTCACATGACTCTAAGGAAAACAGGCAACATATATGAGTAGAACAGAGAACTGGAGTCTTTTATATAATTAAATACTTCTGTGAAGTATAGAAGTGTGTTTTTAACTAAGTCAGATAGTTTTCTCCCAGATAATTAAAATATATATATATTAAAAACTTACTTTAATAACAAAGTTAAAAGATAGTTATTTTCATAAATCATCTTAACGTGAACAAACACACACACAAAATAAAACCCCACCCTTTCTTACTTTTAGAATTTGTGGGTTTGTTTTTTTTTTATTACCTTTCTTTTCAGTGCATGAGTAGAATAAAATTCATATTAGAACTCTTCAGTGTTTTGATTGCATGTCCTACATAGTGAGAAACTGAGGCACCAAGGCAAAGTTTAAAATCACAGGTACTGTATGGAGATAGTTAGTACCTAACCTTTCCGTATGTCTCACTTCAAACTGCATTTTGTGTGTTCAAAATCCAGCTATAGTGAATTCATCTGCCATTGAAGGCTCAGCATTTTTTTCAATGAAAATAATTGCCCTCCTTGAATATATTATCTGCCCACAATGGTTTCTGACCTCAGGATAACATCCACCTTCAAGACTCTTTTCTACTTCTCCTTTCTTCCTCTTACTTTAAAAATTCCCTGCCCCAAGGTGTTTCCACCATTCTCAAGACAAATCTTCTTTTTTCCACATTTGCACAAAGCAATTTCCTTATCTTCTCCAGCAAGACCCATCTGAGGAGAGGAGAAAGGAGGGATACCAGGAAAAGCACAGGAGAGACATTACTGAAATGGTGAAAGTGTCACAGCTCACAGTGCTGAACTGCAATTGGAGCTGAAATTGAATTTAGCAGTTGAAATTTAAGACACCTCTAAGGGTTCAGTGAGCTTGTGAATTTTAGAAGCCTGAACACCAGTCAAATCCTGGTCACAGCAAGGGGCACATCTACAAATGAAAGGCCATTGTATGAAATCTTGAATCTTAATTTATCAGTTTATCAGAGTTTTACAGCCTAATTAACAAAATATTACCAGAAAATTACCAGAGACCTACAGCTAACAGTGTTCCCCAACAATCAGTACTGGGTCCAGTCTTATGCAATGTCTTCATCAATAACCTGGATGAAGCAACAGAGTGCACCCTCAGTAAACTGGGAGGAGTGGCTGATACACTGGAAGGCTGTGCTGCCATCCAGCGAGATCCGGACAGGCTGGAGAGCTGGGCAAAGGGGTACATCACAAAATTCAACAAGGATTAGTCTAATGTCCTACACCTGGGGACAAATAACATCATGCACCAGTACAGGTTAGGGAAAGCACCTGATGGAAAACAGCTCCACAGAGAAGGACCTTGGAGTCCTAGGGGACAGTAAATTACCCACGGGACTGCAGTGTGCCCTTGTGGCCAAGAAGGCCAATGATATATTAAGAAGTGTGTGTCCAACAGGTTGAGGGAGATTCTCCTCCCCAACTACTCTGCACTAGTGAGACCACATCTAGAGTATTCTGTTCATTTCTGGGCTCCCCTGTTAATACAGGGGAGAAATACAGGGAAATACTAGAATCCAAGGGAGGGCTATGGGGATGATGAAGGGACTGGAACATCTCTCTGTTGAGGAAAGGCTGAGAGACCTGGGGCTGTTTTGCCTGGAGAAGAGAAGACTAAGAGGGGATCTTATTAATGTTTACATATATCTAAAGGGTGGGTGTCAAGTAGGAGGGGCCAGTCTCATTTCAGCAGTGCCCCGTGATAGGACAAGAGGCAATGGGCACAAACTGGAACACAGGAAGTTTCACCTCAACATGAAGAAAAACTTTTTTCCTGTGAGGGTGATGGAGCCTGAAACTGGCTACCCAGAGAGATTGTGGAGTCTCCTTCCCTACAGACTTTCAAAACCTGCCTGCAGATGTTTCTGTGTGGCCTGCCTTGGGTGATGCTGCTCTGGGAGGGTGTTTGGACTCAATGATCTACAGAGGTCCCTTCCAACCCCTACCACTCTATGATTCTATGGTTCTATGATACTAACTGTAGATAAGCAATGCAGTTTACTCTACTTTTTTTACCTGCAAAGACAAACAAGCAACCAAGATGCCATAGCTATAAGAAACTGGATTGAGGGTCTTATAATGGTGTCACAAACCTTAAGAGGAAACAGAGCAACCAGAGCTGGAGCTGCTTATCAGGGAGGAAATGACCTACTTTTCAGAGGTGACAAGATCTAATGAATCCATTATCCGGGACTATTATCTTCTTTACAAAATGCCAAACTCTCCACTTAAGGAACATTTAAAGTTGCAGATAGCTATCATTTGCATAGTTTACAAATCACATAGTTTAAAAATCCTGCCTATTGGAAGCACAAAGACTTCCACATTACCCAGAAAATAGACAAATGTATGAGTCATGTTAGTTATCAAGAAATGGACATTTAAATGGTGCTACAATGAAAACACATTTATTTTTATTTCTCATACACATTTTGATACCTAAGTATATTCTTTACAAAATAAGAAATTTGTACAGTATATATTCACTGCAAAATTAGTATATATGTGAAATCTCATTTCAGGTTATCTGGCATGTATTTTTTTATACATGTAATGATTTGTACCTGAAGCAAATGCATTTGTATATGAGTTAAACACTAAGAGGGATAGTGCCTGTACTCATAGAATCATAGAATCATAGAATGTTAGGGGTTGAAAGGGACCTAGAAAGATCATCTAACCCCCCTGCCAGAGCAGGATCACCTAGATCAAGTCACGCAGGAACGTGTCCAGGAGGGTCTTGAATGCCTCCAGAGAAGGAGACTCCACAACCCCCCTGGGCAGCCCATTCCAGTGCTCGCGTCATCCTCACTGTGAAGAAGTTTTTCCTTGTGTTTACCCTAAACCTCTTGCTCTCCAACTTACTCCCATTGTGATAAACTGTGAATTGTTTGTTCATCAAACTTTGTACCAATTGCTTAAGCTGGTTTGCTCTAAGAAAAGCACCAAGTCAGGTATGGAAAGGTACCAAATGTATTCTGCTATGCTGGGGACTTGGCCCTCCAGGACATCATCCCTGCTCCCACCGGATACAGGCCTGGCCGAGGCCTGAGTTGTAAATGTCATCATAAATCCTAGCCTAGTAGCCTTGTAAACTGTAGCTTGTTTTACATAACTGTAAACTGTGCCTTGTCTTACATAGTTGTAAGTTGTGTTTTGTCTCCCATAGCCTTGAAAGTTATCAAGGTTCTCCTAAATCCTGTAGCCTGTCTTGTGTAGTTGTGGTCTTTGTAGATAAGGGAACTAAGTCCCAGACAGGAAGATAGGAGACAGGAGACAGGAGAGCCTACCTGCAGATAAGCCAGATCACACCAACCCTCTGGTTCCTGACTCATCATTTTGAGACAAAAGGTGACAAGTGCACTGCGAGGAAGACCGGGGGCCTTCCTCCTGAAGACCCCGGCCCACGACCACCAGACACCAGTGCGCAAGTGCCAAAGGGAGGAGACCTATGATAATGAGTTCCTGGACCTGATTATAATAATCCAACCCCACAGAATGAATATGTCGTTAACGCTGTTGGATATGCATGATTTAGTGTAATAAATGCCTGCTTCCTTGACATCTTGTGGTGCATGCTGGTGGAGCGCAGACTCCCCGCGCTGCTTGCTCATTCCCCATCACTAATAAATTCTTATTTTTCTATTTAAAGACTATTTTGGTCTCATTTATAACACCATTGCCTCTTGTCCTAACATTGGATGACATTGAGAAGAGTCTGGCTCCATCCTCCTTACACTTGCCCTTAACATATTTATAGACATTAATGAGGTCCCCCCTCAGTCTCCTCTTCTTCAGGCTAAAGAGACCCAGCTCTCTCAGCCTCTCCTCATAAGGGAGATGCTCCACTCCCTTAATAATCTTGGTGGCCCTGCGCTGGACTCTGTCCAGTAGCTCTATGTCTTTCTTGAACTGGGGTTCCCAGAACTGGACACAGTATTCCAGGTGGGGCCTCACCAGTGCAGAGTAGAGGGGGAGGAGAACCTCCCTTGACCTGCTGACCACACTCTTCTTAATGCATCCCAGGATGCCCTTGGCCTTCTTGGCCACGAGGGCACATTGTTGGCTCCTGGTCATCCTGCTGTCCACCAGGATCCCTAGGTCTTTTTCCCCAGAGCTGCTTTCCAACAGATCAGCCCCCAGACTGTACGGATCCATGGGGTTGTTCTTCCCCAGATGCAGCACTTTCCACTTGCTCCTGTTAAATTGCATCAAATTTCTCCCCGTCCAGCTTTCCAGCCTGTCCAGGTCACTCTGGATGGCAGCACAGTCTTCTGGAATGTCAGCCACTCCTCCCAGTTTTGTATCACCAGCAAACTTGCTGAGGGTACACTCCATCCCTTCGTCCAGGTCATTGATGAATATATTGAACAGCATTGGACCCAGCACTGACCCTTGGGGGACACCACTAGCCACAGGCCTCCAGCTAGACTCTGCTCCACTGACCACAACTCTCTGGGCTCTGTCCTTCAGACAGTTCCCAATCCACCTCACTGCAGAATCACCCAATCCACACTTCCTAAGCTTGGTTTTGAGGATACCATGGGAGAGAGTATCGAAAGCCTTGCTGAAGTCAAGATATACCACATCCACTGCTCTCCCCTCATCTATCCAACTACTTGTGCCATCATAAAAGGCTATCAGATTAGTCAAGCATGATTTCCCCTTACAGAATCCATGTTGACTGCTGGTGATAAGACTCCTTTCCTCCACATGCTTTGAGATAGTGGCAAGAGCAAGCTGTTCCATCACCTTTCCAGGGATGGAGGTGAGGCTGACCGGCCTATAGTTACCCGGGTCCTCCTTTTTGCCCTTTCTGAATACTGGAATGACATTGGCCTTCCTCCAGTCCTCAGGCACTTCTCCTGATCTCCAGGACCTTCAAAGATTATGGAGAGTGGCCTAGCACTGACCTCTGCCATCTCCCCCATCACTCATGGGTGAATCCCATCAGGGCCCACAGACTTGTGGATGTCCAGTTTGTTCAACTGATCTCTAACCCAAGCCTCTTCGACAGAGGTAGAAACTTCCTTCCTCCAGATTTCCTCTGTGGTCTTGAAGGGCCGGGACTCCTGGTAGCTGGCCTGAGTAGTAAAGACCAAGGCAAAGGTGGCATTCAGTAATTCGGCCTTCTCTCTATCCTCGGTCGCCAGGGCACCCACTTCATTCAGCAGCGGGCCCACATTTCCTGTAGACTTCCTTTTGCCTCCAACATACTTGAAAAATCTTTTCTTGTCCTTGACCTCTGTGGCCAGGTTTAGTTCTAGAGAGGTCTTGGCTTTCCTTGTTGCATCCCTGCATCCTCTGACAACCTCTCTGTATTCTTCCCAAGTGGCCTGCCCTTCCTTCCATGTTCTGCATAATTCCTTCTTTTGCTTAAGTTTCTGTAGTAGCTCCCTGCTCAGCCATGCTGGCCTCCTAACTCTCTTACTTGATTTCCTGCTCTTTGGGATGCACTGATCTTGAGCCTGGAGGAAATGGTGCTTGAATATTAGCCAGCTTGCTTGGGCCCCCTTACCTTCTAGGGCCCTGTCCCATGGGACTTCTCCAAGCAGTTCCCTGAGGAGGCCAAGGTTGGCCTTTCAGCAGTCCAGGGTAGCAATCCTGCTTGTGGCCCTGTGCCTACTGCCCATAATTCTGAACTCCACCATTTTGTGGTCACTACAGCCAAGGGTGCCTCCCACCTTCACATCCTCAACCAGTGCCTCTTTGTTTGTCAGTACAAGGTCCAGCAGCACTCCTCTTGTCAGCTCCTCCACCACCTGCATTGGGAAGTTATCGTCAGTGCTCTGGAAGAACCTACTGGACTGCGCATGCCTGGCTGTGTGGCTTTCCAAACAAATGTCAGGGTAATTGAAGTCCCCCAGGACAACCAGAGCCTGTGATTTTGAGTCTACTTCCAGCTGCCTGTAGAAGTCCTCGTCAGCTTCCTTATCCTGATCAGGTCGCCTGTAGTAAACACCTACTGCCATGTCTCCCGTACTAGTCTCCCCCTTAATCCTAATCCACAAGCTTTCAGCCTGCTCCTCATTGCCCCCCAGGGAGAGCTCAATACATTCCAGTTGCTCTCTCACATAGAGAGCATCTCCACCACCTTGCCTTGTCAGCTTGTCCTTCCTGAAAAGGACATAGCTATCCATGACAGTGTTCCAGTCATGTGAGTCTCAGTGATTGCAATGAGATCAAGGTCCTGAGATTGCACACAGATCTCTAGTTCATCCTGTTTGTTCCCCATACTGCATGCATTGGTGTACAGGCATTTTAGCCAGTTGGCAATGCTAGAGTACCTCCTGACTGGTACCAACCTTGAGGTAGTAGTGGAGCTGGCATAACACCCCACAGATGTCCCCGGCTTGTTTCCTGTGAGACAGGTTTTTCCCCTTACCCACTTCGAATCTAGTTTAAATATATATCAATGAGCCCAGACAATTCCCGTGATAGAAACCTTCTTCCCCTTTGATAGATATGCACCCCATCTCATGTCAGCAGGCCCGGCATCATGTAAGTTGACCCATGGTCAAAAAACCCAAAGTCCTACTGGTGGCACCAGGCTTGAAGCCAAGAATTGATCTGATGGGTCCTCCTCAGCCTTCAATTCAAATGTAGTCCTTTGCTTTTGTATATATAGATTGTTGTGTGTAACCTAAAAAGTGTCACTGTTTCACACTTTGTTGCAGAGTGTTTTTTCTTGCTCTAATGGTGCTTATGTATGTAATTTTTTTTTTTTATTATTTTTAATACATTACACAGTTTTAAATTCTTTTCTCTTTATGAGGTCAAGAAACTTTTTTTCACCATTTTCAACAGAGAGGAAATATAGATGAAAGAAAACCTAATGACATACCCACAATCACAGAAGTAGTACATAAGGTGCCCAGACAGGGTTTTCTCTGTAATCTGTCCATGGCAACAAATAGTTGGCAAGGCTCAGTGCTTTTCAGAAAAGCAGAAATGTCCTCACTTATTGGGTGCCATAGCTTGGGCATCTTAGACTGTGGTTCTGTTATGGAAAAGCTACAGTCACTGTGCTGAAGCCTACTGTTACTATACACACACTAAAGCACATCTCCTAAAGTCTTTTTACACGCTAGTACTGGAGTTACAGAAAGCACCATCACTACAGATGCCCTATATTCTAGTATTTTCCCTAAACCATGGTCAGATTGCAGAGGGTGACAGAGAGAGTTATAGACAATCAAGGCCAAATACAAAATCATTCCTATTTACATTGATATGTGAAACAGGAATTAACAAAAATATTATCCTCATGAGGAGAGAACAGAATGGAATATTAAAAATGTCCAGGGACATAAATATCTTGCTGCATGGTTAAACTATCTATACCTGTGCCATTTGTCTCCAGACGGGAGATGAAAGAACTGGCACAGTTTGTCTAGAAAAAGAGGAGACTAGTGGGAAGCAAGGTAATGGTTCTTCGGTTCTTCAGTTCAAGAGCTGACAAGGCAACTGTGATGAATTATTCTTCAGAATCACTGTGGGTTGGAAAAAAAGGTATGGACTTAACTTGCATCAAAGAAGATTTAAATTAGACACCATGAAAATGTTCTCCTGATTGAGAATAGTTAAGCCGTCAAGTAAATTGTTTGGAAAGTAAGATTTCCATTGCTGGAGGTTCTTTAACACACAGTGACCAACAATCAGGCCTGAAACAGGCAGGAAATCTGCCTTAGAAAGATAAAAGAATACATTATTTCATGATTCTACATTCACGATAGTTTAACCCTGAGTTAGCTCCCATTTGTTACTAAACAAAGTGTTTCTTTTTAAACAGAAATTCTTCATAACATATAAATCCAGGTGATATGTATATACCAGAAACCAGAAAGGATGACTGTGCTTCATCAAACAGTAGATAGTTGCTTGATTGTTCTGCTTACAAGCTATTGTTCTCCAAAGTCAGGAGAAGAAAAATAAAACAAAACAAAAACAGCCCCAAAAAAAAACCCAGTTGGTTCCAAGTAATAAAATGATCTAGTAAACTGAAGACCTAATTTGGAAAATATTCATAAGATTTCAAGGCTAGGATATTTGAGGCAAAAATAGAACTGTTCTCTTCAATGATTTATAAGATTACTTTAGAGAGACAGGGTAGAACATACACAGTGATGTAGTGAGTGAAAACATAAGTAATTGTTGACATGTTGCATTTTAAAGAGTAGAGGTACCATTTGCCCTCCTGAATTTTGTATCAGTTTTTCCATGAGCACTTCTGATCAGCACAGATGTGACTTTGGTGGGCTTGGGAAAGGCATGACCTCAGTTCTTCCCTTGACCTAGAAATGTCAGGGTTAATCTGATCTTCCACTTAATATCTAGGTTGCCTGCCCTCCTTCCTGGGAGTATAGCTTTGAAGACAAACACTAAGCAACTGTGATCTAACCACCAAGCTTTCAATTCAAAACTCTCAGCTGCTGTCTTATCTTCTATTTGCCAAACTCATGAGTTTTTTATGAATGTAAGTCTTACTTTAATTTTTGCATACTGCATCAAGCTCCTCAAATTAAGGGTTACTATTTCATGAATCCAAAATAGTCCCACAGGAGATAGCTCTCCAGTAGCTCAGCACAATCAAAATGGCAACCTTCCTCCATATGCCCAGTAGAAGAAATAGAGTTGCCTGGGCACATTATGAACTATGATTATGAACTACCCAGTAATAAAATTAGATGATGCCTCACACTACCTAAAGCAGTTTAAAAAGTGGGGGGACTATCTTAAACTAATGGTCTTAACTTCCACCTAAGATGCTTCTTTGTCATTCGAACAGCAGTTTAGTATTATCCCAGATGAGGACACAAGTGTCACTGGAAGTCAATGGCCTTGTGTTCTGAAAGCAATTGGAACCATTTGAATAGTCAAACAGCTAGTAATTAAGTTTCCTCATTGTAGATGCACAGAGGAGACCTCTGAGATTTCTGAAAGTCTCTGATAAAAGGACTTCAGCTTTTTGGGAGGGCTTTAGGACAGCCATAAGTATGTGGGAGCACTTCTTCCATAGCTTCCAGCAACATTACAAGAAGAAATACAGTAATTCAAGACTGAGACCAAAACAGGTCTTCTGCCAAATGTTGTTTCCACTGTTTTGAAAAGCAAGACTGGAGGAAAATGATTTCTGCTCACTCTGTCTACCAGCATTTTACATGTTTCTTGTTAAGCCTACTTTCTCTATAAAAATCTGTGACTTTCTAAGAGTGAGAATAATCCCATTTCTTAATGGATGTTTGAAGGAATTGTGGGTGAGGACTAAGGAAGGAGAACATTGAGGGACACTTAGTTACTTCCTAATAAATGTTAAATCTCAGTGCCAGCTGGGATTCTGCAATGCTAAGATTCTCATTTCTTTGGACCATTTTTCTTCAGGTGGTCAGTTAGCTGTGTTGTCCTTTTACCCTTCCTTATCTTCCTCTGAACATTCTCACTTGCCTTATATGAGCCCTACAGCAGAATCCAGCACCTCAGATGGATCAATAACTTTGGAAACCTTGTCTCATGCTCCTCCATAACTTTCAGGCATCTGTCTTTAGTCAGCAGTTCTCCATCATTGAGTTCAATTTTGTCTCATCTTCCACAGTGTTGTAAGTCATCAAATATTATTTATTCCTTTCACTGTTAAGGTAGGGTTCAACCAAGAGAAACTCTTCACTGAGTTGTATGAGCAGTGTAGGAGAGTTTCTGTTGCTGAAAAAGTTTATAGTCGAGGAGAGACAAATAGTGTGGGGAACTCAGTAATTTTGTCATATTTAACTGAGGTTGAGTGGGAACATCAAACTATTGCCTTCTGTTCACACAAGAAATCTCTGGTATGTTTAAAATACTCTGAGTCCTTGCCTAGACTCTAAAATCACCTTCCATTTCATCAAGGTTTTGTATTATGCAAATTACATATATTTAGAAGACACTCATATTTTAGAAGCTCCATTTCATTCCCAACCTTTAACTTTAAACAGATTTATTTGTTGGGTGGGTTTTTTTCCACTTTCCAAAATGGTTTGCTTTAACTTCATGTTGTCAAAAAAGTACATGATCACCTTTGCATAAAAATTGGTGTGTGCTCCACATTTGGCTGTATTCTTTGTGCTTTGGCCACTAGAGGGTAGCACAAACAGCCTCCTGGAGAGAAGGCCCAAGTACCCCCAGGAAGCCTATGGTGAACAGATGAAACATAGCAGGGTGGTGAAGCAGCAGTGCAGGGCTGTGAACAAAAGATCAAAGTTCACTCCTTGCCTCTGCTCAGCTCAAGAGTGAAGCCACATCTGAACTGACTGGATCTAGATATGGATGATCATGCCCACTGATCAAGCATAAGAGGAGTTTGGGTGTGCTAAAGAAAGGTACATGTACACTTACAGTCATGATTTGCAGTTTTGTTTAAATGACAAACTGTGTATGTTTAACTTTTTGAGCAGTACATGTGTGGACCTATATAAGAGTGCACAAAACGCTTGTAATGTCTGCAGAAACAGACTCTGGATAAATTTAAAGATGGTGGAATTAATCAATGGTATACTGAAAAATAAATAAATATGAAAGAAGTAGGTGTATCAACAGTGTACCTCTGTAAATTCACATATACAATAGCCTGGATATTCCTAACTGTTAGAAATCTTACTCCCACCAACAACCCTTTGGCTTGTAAGTTACATAACGGCCACTTGTCTTTGCATTGAGGAATTAATTGCATTTAAATCTAAGAGTTTTACTCAATGAAATCTTTACTAGCCTACCTAACCCAGGCCTGGAGAATAAAATAAGACTTAGAAGAAATACAGGAGATAGATGTTCTGTAGATGAATGAAATTTCATGTGCAGAAGCTAAGAAATAGGTCAGACCTGGTGTAATATTTTCCTACCTCCTAATGAAAATGAACAACAGTAAACTATAATATCTGAGCTAGGATTCTAGCTACCTTGGCTGTGCAGAGCAGAAAAGAGGGTGGAGAAGCCAAGTCAAAGAGGGTGGTAATGCAGCAGAGCTATTGTGAACACTGACCTCTAGGTACCATGTAAACTATAACTGCTGTACAGAAGTACTGAATGCAGCAGCAAAATACTTAAGGAGTGATCCAGTACAGAACAGGATGCAACAGCTGAGAAAGGCCTATTATAAAGCAATTTTTGTAAAGTCTTTACAGTAGGCCAAGGAACTGGAAAAAAAAAAAAAAAAAGATAAGAACAACAGACAGGAAAATTATATAACAGG
>JANVCC010010235.1:5189985-5200894 GCA_025345505.1 Todiramphus chloris collaris
TATATTTTTCTGTTTCCTTGTTGCCAAGGGATGCTGAACTTCCTCCTGGACAGCCTCTGAGAAGATAACTTCAAGAATGTCATAACTTCCATCGTCTTTAAAACATGCTGCTATCATTATATCGAATCCCTTAAATTTCACAATGCATTTCTGATTGTATTAGTCTTTTCTTTCTTCTCCTCCATTGCTGACCAAGTGTATACTGGATTGCAGACTGTTCTTCAATTGGAAAACTGGATAAGAGCCAACAACATCACTACATTTGGCCCTTTGCATTCATTGTATCTACAAGTGCTGAGTGGTATTGCAGAATAGTATTTCATTGTTGCTAAGATTCTCAGGGACCTCAGTCCACCTGATGCAAATTTTCTCACAGGAAATTATTGTGTCCAGGGAAACTACTATGTGTTGTATGGTATTTATGCACCACTGTCATCTTTTCTCTGTGTTCTCATAGACCACTTGAAAACTTAGGACTGAGGCTTTCACACTTAGTTTTAAGAGTTCACTTGAGCTGGTGACTAGTTGTAAGTCTTGCCATTTTATACTCAGTATTTGTGGATAGACAAAAGAATCTCCACCAGATAATTTTATCTAGTCAGGAGTGAAAATGCCATGCAGATTCAGCTGGACACTCACTTCCTGTTTTATGGGGTCTCATATAGGACAAAATCTAAATTCAGCAATATTAAAAACACAGAATGACCCTTTAGTTCCAACTACAAATGGAAAACTGGAGGTCAGATACATGATGTCTCTACTGAGAGAAGTGTTAGACTCAGGAATGAAACTTGGTTCTTATAACTCACATCTCTCACTTCCAGCATGCTGAAAATGTGATGAATTTTGGAAACTCTGCTGAGTGCTTTAGGGCTCATATTAGGCCAACGTATATAAAGAGTGTGTCCAAAGTGACTGGCAAATATTGTTGTTGTTGTTAAATCATCACTGTTCTCCTCCCCTTATTTCCCAAACCAGAGGGATCTGAAAAAAGCACACGACAGTTTCCATCCAGACTGCATGTCTCACTTTTCTTTCCATGGAAACCATGGCATAGGAGCCTTGCGATGGTTCTGAATATCATCATGATAGGAGCTCAGGGACACAGAAACACTATAGGGTCTGCAAGCTGTTCTGTACTCAGTAAAGTTTGGTAACTGTTCAACCTGGCCCCAAGTCACACGTAAGTCCATTGATAACAGAGTATATCCCAGTCTAAGTACATGCTTAAGTAAAGGAAGAATATAATCCTATTAATGTTACAATAGAAATTAAACCCATTGAAAATTGTACATAGCAGAAAATGTCCCAGAATACTGAGGTCAGTATTAGGGTCCATGTTGAAATTGTTCAGTTGATGAATGGGTTTATCAGAAGGCACACTGTCCTTCCAAGCTCACCTGACTTATTGAGTTCTGATTTTCAGACCTTTAGTATGCTTTATGGCAAGTATAGCAAAATCAGTGAGATATGATAACTGGAGATGATTTGGTATATAATCTGCCACTGACCAAGAGGAAGGAAGGAAGGAAGGAAGGAAGGAAGGAAGGAAGGAAGGAAGGAAGGAAGGAAGGAAGGAAGGAAGGAAGGAAGGAAGGAAGGAAGGAAGGAAGGAAGGAAAAGGGGAAATAACAGATGAAAGAGGTCTTTAAAAATGTATTATTATATATTTGAACTGTATTTTGAACATACATATTTCAGAGGCAACAATAAATAAATCCTTGCAACTTTCAATGCTTAGAAACATTTGAGATGAATCCTAAGTGTTTTGAAATGGAGGTGCAGTTTGAGACCGATGGTGGCTTTGGGTCTTATGTGCTTAGGCAGAGGTTTCCTTCTCACACGGTTCTAATTTTCATAAACATAGAATAGAGGAATTGAACAATAGCAAGGTTTCTTATTGAATTGCTTGGCATGAAAGAGCAAATCCTTTCCCAATATAGACAAAGACATAATGAGTCAGAATTCACATTTGCTTGAAAGAACTCTTGCTTTCAGATTAAAAACTTCAGGCTTTCTGAGATGTGCTGTGAAACCTGATCTAGGTTTTCTGTAAAGCTAAAAAGAGGCAAAGATAGAGGGAACCGATGGCCTTTGAACAGCAGCACTTGCCCACTTTTGAAGCAAACTCCCTGCAGAATCCAGTCACCAAAAGTTGTACCTACATCTTCAGTTAAGCACAAACTCTTATGTGTTCTGAAACACAGACCAGTCCACTTTCTGTAATGGAAACTCAGAAACCACCAGCAAGGCTCTTGCCTTGATTTGACCTCTTGAGATGACTGTGGAAGATAACTATGCTTTCAGGCTCTTACAGCTTGATTGGACCACATGTCAGTAGGACAAGCTTCCTCAGGCCTGAGGCTCATAGGCCATATGGAGTTACAGAAGCTCAGCTGATTCAGCTGTGTGGATGGAAAAAAGATCACCTAGAGATAGACATCTCTTTGCTACAAATGTTCCATTTCATAACAGCTGAAACCCAGAGATACTAAATACATTGATATGTGCAGAGGTGTAATCGCATTATGTAATGTTTTTCAGCCATGTAAAATGTTAAAGCTAGTTGTCTTGCCTATGGCCTGATCCTGGTTCTCCAGAGAAGCAGAATTCTCTCTCAGTTACGTTGCTAAGGAAGAGTCTCAGACCACTGAATTTATATACATTAGGAATAACACACATGGTTGTCATTCTATGACTTTATCTCTCAATGAAAGAATGGTATAGACTCACCTTCGTGTCCATTCTGTGGCGTGTTGGTTCTGTTCAAGTTGTGTTGCAAGCAAACAGACACCAGCCACCCCTTTGATTAGTCAGTTGACATTTCCTGCAGTTAAAACCAAGAAGAAGGATAATATCTCCTTTCCGCTGCACAAACTGGGAAGGGGACCAGGCCTTTTCTGTTCAAAATCAATGGCCCCTGGAAAGCAATATCTGTTGGTTTGGGACTTAGCACGGCTCTCATAGGTCTCTTCTTAGTGCTTCTCTGGCTGTGCACCAGCAAAAGCACAGCATAAGCCAACACATGGAAGCAGAATTACAAGACAGGAAATCTCTTTGTTTTGACTCTTAGTCTTCAACTGATCCTGCTTCGGATACCAGTATTTCATTTGTCTTCTTCCATGTGCTTGAGATGACTTGCTGTTTTTACCAATGGGACATATTCCAGTCAGACCAGTGGGAGGAAGTTTAAAATCATATATAAACTTGCTCTATTATTTCACACACACAAAAAAAAGGGGACTTACAACTGTCTGTGAAAATAATACAGGCATATACTAAGTTTCAATGATAAAATATATATGTAAATGCATTTACAGTTTTCTCTGTTCATCTCGTGTACTTTTTTTTTTTTTTTCTGTAGATAAATTCAGTAAGATGATAACATCTTTACACTCATTGCATTATTTTCTGTCACAACATGACAGCTGACAGTGATAGGGGTTTTCTATGAGGTGCCACTGTGGAAAGAGCTGGAACATTTTTTAAGTCTCCTAGATGAATTTGAAGACTGTGGAATCATGGCAAGATTAAGAGACGCCTTATTCTATTATGGACTCTGGAAGACCTCATGCTCAGCCTCTTTGACTTTATGTTTTTACCCCTCCAAGCTGTTACGTCTAGTTTTTTTAAGTGCTTGTTTGGAGATTCTTCAGAAAGGCCTCAGTTTCCTTACTTACCCAGTTCTTTTCTGATGACCTCTGGATTTCTTATCCCAACCAGGACTTCCCTATTTCTTCCAGGAAACTGGACCTCTTTTGCCTTCTCCGTGAGTTATTTTTCTCTTCACCTTTACATTCCCTCTCCATTTCTCTCTCCTGTTTTTCCAGTCCCTCTTTTGAACTTCTCTAAGCAGTTTTTCTCATCTTCTGCCTTCTAGAGATCTGGTAATTCTGCCTTCTGAATTTGAATCTACCATTTTTTTGTCCAGAAAAAGGTCTGGAGGGATGAACAGCCCTCAATAACATCTATCTTTCAGCTTCAACTGCAGCAATAACAGGGTCTCCTAAATTAAATGGATACATGCAGAAAGCACAAAGGATGAAAAATTGTCTGTTCTAATTCCAAGCCCAACACAACACCCACTAGCTGGAAATGCACGAAAAAACCTCTTCACCTTCCTATTGCTCTCAACAGAACAAATGGAGTCTGAATCTTTGTGTTACGCTGTCACTTGTCCTGTAACTGTTACTTAAATATCACAGGAAGGTGCATGCAGTGTGCAGTTTTCCTGAGATGCTGGAATGGTGTCTGAGACAAAAGCAGTTTCCATGTGGAAAAATAATTTTGAAGTTACCAAGATGCTACACTTTCCTAGAGAATACACACTTGTGTGCACACGCAGCGATCAGATAATCTCTTGTATTTGTTCCAAAAGCTTATTAATATTGGATTGACTAAGCAGCTAATCCCAAACATAAGTAGTCTCTCCTTTTGCTGTTGAAGCCCTGGACAGTTTGTATATCCCTGTTTGTTTCCTTTACAGCCTCCATATGCATGTCTGGCCTTTAGAAAACAGCCTACAGTATAGGTGATTTACTATCCTGGACAGAAACAGGCAAAAATATCAAGAAATAGAAGTCTAAAAAGGTGTAAGAAAGACCAGATCTAAAGTATATTACATTCATAAATTCTAGGATGGATTTAGAAAATTGACAAGGAAAGCGAGCATACTTGCAACACCAGTAACAAATAATGCAGGTAGAGATATCATCTATGAGACAGCAAAGGACTGATAGACAGAGAGAGAGAGAGAGACAGAGAGAGAGAGACAGAGAGAGACAGAGTTAATACAAAATAAGAAAAAAAAAACCCAGCAAAAAAAAACCCCAAACCTGTAAGGTTACTATGAAATTCTAAAAGAGAGATGAAAAGGAACGTTTTTGCACATTTGGATGTGAAGTACCCTCCTTCTCTGTTTACAGAATTTCTATACACATGTGTGTGTGAATGCACACACACATGTGTACACACACACCACACACACACAATCATGCTGTCAACACTTGGTCATTTGCCATGCATCTGCATTAGAACAAGGTACACGAAGCCAAGTAATGTTGATGCTGGACCCTGACTGACATTCCCTCCGGCTACTTGGAGAATAAAATAGGAGCAAGAATGGGTTTTGTAAAACAAGTATTCATTCATGCAAACAAATCCAATATTGAGACTGTGCGTACAACGTACATCGTTCAAAAGGAGACTGGGCACAGCTTCAGAAGTAAAACATGCCACAGGATATCAGGGTATTCTGAATCTGAGCACTGACTTTGTCATTGTTGCCACAGAAGCTGTAAAGCTGCACTTGAAAAGTGACCACTGACTTGAGATGCTAACGTCACACACCTAATCACACTTGGCTCTCTCTAAAGTTCATCAAGCAGACAGGTGCCCAAATATGAGTTAACTGTTTAAAGCCCTTTTCAGAGTTAGGCCTGATTTTCAAGAATATGCACTGATTATGACTATAATTCTGGAAGGACAACACTCCCAAAAAGCTGGCTTAAAATCCATCTTTAACCTAAATTAAGTTAAAATCCCCAAATTCCAAACTGGAGATATTAAAAAAAAAAAAAAAAAAAAAAGTAGTTAATATCTTCCCTTAGAGCTCTTTGCCTCATGTTCATCATCTTAGTTCATAAATACAATTGTGAACACACAAATGTACAATATGCAAGTGCACATACTCACATAAACATGCACACAAGCACTAATTAAAGGGAAATTATTCTGGTTGCAAAGACAAGCACTTAAATATTAAGAGCCCCCAGAATTGAGGTTACATTCACAACCTGGATTTTCCTTTGTTGTACAGATGCATTCTAATTCAGCCTTTAATTACATGATCACTCACAGAATAGATGGCATGTGCAGTGCTGTTTGTCGACTGCAGAGGACCAGGGGATTCTGCCTCCCATTTCAAGCACACAAGACAGTAAGCTTTGTGGGGCAAGTGCTGTCCTACAGGTAAGACCTCTTGTTCTTTTAATGCATCCCAGTCTCAGATCCACCTCTTCTCACTCTGACTTCCCTCTCCCCATTTCCAGTCTGGTATCCAGTTTCACTTTCTGTCTGTTTATCAATCTCTGTTATTTTTCTGACTTAGCTTTCCTCTGCCCTGTCCCTGAGTTTACTATCCCCATGAGCTCTCAGACCCTCAATGCTTTCCCACAGTTTAATTTCTAAAGTTTTCTTATGTTGAATTTTGTATATTAATCTCTCCCTTTTTCCTGTTTTTCTACCACAGACAGTTCCCCATTAGATTTATCTCCTCTCCCATTTCTCTCAGTTTTCCCATATTCTTCCAACTGAGAAGCAGACTGCTGCATCTCAGCACAGCCTTTTCTCCAAAGCTCTCCATAGATCAATAACTCCATAACTGGGTCAATGCAAATAAATAAATGGAGAATTCTTCAACCCTGGGCATAAATGGCGGAGCATCACATATCCATATGGCTAAACTGTCTTTTCCCAAAAAAATCCATTATTCTTGTCTGTAGTGCCTATTGGACATGCCCTACTGCTCTGTGATGACTTCCAAACTGCACCCAGAAGGTGCCTAGGAGGATTATATGGTCCAAATTCACGCCAAAGACCTTTCTAAAATTAAGGCAATTAATACATTTCTTAAATGTATGTTCTTGACCTGGTTTATTTGCTAGTGCAAATACTACTTTTGAGTCTCAACAGCAGTGTTCCCCATTTGCATCCCTTCTCAATCCACCCTAGTGTATTTCAACTGCCTTTGTCTTTCCAGCTTTCCTGAATTCCCTCCAGCCCTCTCTTCTCGGTTTCTGCTGTGGTCTCACTGTTGGATCTCCCTGTCAGACCCCAAAATCCCAGGGAATGCAGACTCCCTGTTTTTGTCTCAGGTATCCAGACTCTAATTTTTCCTAGCCTGTCCAGGTCAATGCTACAATGGCAGGAATAACTCTTGTCGGTTCTGGGGTGTATCAGGTGAGAGACAAATCACTGGGGAATCTCTTTTTGGAAATCTGCATCTTTAGTGAGTGTGTGAGAACTGCCATTTTCCCAAGGCTTTTAATTGGCCACTTTGGGGCAGATTTTCCCCGAGATAGCAAAATGACTTGAGAAAGAGCTTCACCTCCTGTCAGCTCTTAGTATCATGCTGTAAAGCATGGGGACAGGAGAGCTTTACAACGCATCTCATTTGACTCAGTTCAAACCAGCCTAGTTCTCCTCTGGGTTGTTCTCAGGGACAAGTAGCTCTGTCTGAAATTTTCCAGAAATAATTAAAGAATTTGAACAGAATTCAGGCACCCATCTTAGACATTCAGCCAAAAACAGTTTATCAAAGCTGAATTGGATTTTATTATAGGAAGTCTGAGGCAACCTTTGTAATTGGCAGTGCTACGAGATCCTATAAAACTGAAAATCTCCCTTCCTCACAGGGGCGCTGTGAGCATTAATTTGTTAATGATTGCACAATGATTTAATGTTGAAAAGGACCACATTAACATAAAGCATTATTGTCCCTACAATACAAGCTCTTCTGCTTTCATTACTCATTATGTACAGGGACATACATATTATGGAAAAGGGATGGGGAGATAATAAATTTGATATTCTTTTCAAAGGACTAATACAACATGTTTACAGTGTTCACAGCATGGGTAATAAGAATATTCTGGTGAGCTCTGTTTAAATAGCAGAATCCATTGGGTGGAGTGTAATGATGTGTATGTATGTGTCTGCACAAATCCTGTGTCTAAACATACATGCGAACACATGCATACACACTCTCTTCTGTTTTTCTGTCCTCTATTAACCCCTGGTTTCTATGCAGCCTTTACCAGCTGAAACTCACCAGTGCTACTTTAATAACAAAAGACCTCCTTAAAAAAAGCTTCATTTCTATTACAGTGATACCTTTTGTGCCTACATTGACCACAATCCTGTACTAAGCTCCTTTGGATGCAAATAGTTTTTCATTTCTCTCCTCAATCAACCTCCTTGATTCTAACTAAGGCAGTGGGGAAAAAAAAAAAAAAAAAAAAAAAAAAAAAAAGAAAAGAACAACAAAAAAAAAAAAAAGACAGAAAAAAAACCCAACCCACGCTGATTCACACATTAATTCAGGGACCAGTCTTGCAAATGTTCACATGAGTAATCCTTCCTCAGATGAATAATCCCTCTGACCACAGCAGACTGATTAACAACAATGCAGATTAAGGTTTTCAGGATCGGGCTCATCCCCTGATGCTTGAGTTCTCACACGAAGTTTAGTGGGTGATGGTCTCTCCCCTTTTGTTAGATGTATTAGAGGCTCACATGCAGCTCTCAATTATTTTATTCGATTACACAGCTAATAGGCCCTGATTCTGTCAGCACTCCTTAGAAAACCTAACAAACTGAGGTAAACAATCCCATCTGAGATTAGAAGATCTGGCAGGATAGGGTCCTTTAATAGTAGCTGAGAGCTGCATCTTTGAATTGTGATCAGAATGTGCATCTTTGCTACTTAACAGTCTCATCTTTTATTTGGAAAAATGTCAATAAAAAAAGCTAGTCGAGAATCTGTGAGTATATGGGCTGATAAAATTTCCTAGACCTAAAGAAGAGTAAATTACTATTTAAAAGCAGACTTCACACACATTGTTTATTTATTCGGAACAAAACTTCCCTTCCATTTATTTCATATCATTCAGCAAATGATGGTTCTGTGTGCTATGGGTGCAGGTTTTGAAGTTCAGCAGAAGAATCCCCCTCCAGCAACCTTTCGGCCTATTCCTACCTTTCTTCTTTACTTGCTCGTTTCCTGAAGAATGAAGATAGTCAGGACTGATGTATCACTCTGACCCCCTTCCCTGCACCAAACGGTGTTCATTAAAAACTTGCTGCTAGCAAGGGCCTGATCCAGCCCTCCTGGAAGTCATTGGAAAGCTGTCTATTGACGTCATGGGGACGAGGAGCATACTAATGCATGCAAGTACCTTTTACTAATGCGGGCAGTCCTGTTAACAACACCGAAGTTGTTCACAGGATTAACAGCAATCAATCAAGCCCTTTGAAAGGCACATTAAAAGCCAAAGCCTGGTCTGCAAAGCCTTTCTTACACGAGGTGTGACTACACCTGTGGCTGGTCCTGCTGCATCTCTCTGCTCCTGGCCTGGCAACATCAGTGCATTTTTCCGACTGTGCTGATTTGGTGTAGCATATTTTCTGAGGAGGTAAAAATTGTTGGCAGGCTAGACCAAAATAATTAGTGTTTGTACTCCCAAAAAAGAGACTAACCAGCATGAGGAGCAGGAGCAAATGGCCTTGGGAGGGCATTGCTTTTCCCTGAAAGCAGATGCGTTTAAAAAAAAAAAAAAAAAAAAAGAAATCGGAAAAAAAGGAAAAATTTCAAGTGCTTTATTTTGGTTCCAAGCAGATAAATAATTTTTACTCTCTGTGAGAAACTGGAGCCTGTTACAAAAGACCTTATTCTTACAAAATTTCTGTGGACTCCCCTGCTTACAGATTGCTGAACTGGACCCACTGTGATTACACTGGGAACATTTCTCACTTGGGAACTGCTCAGCAAAGGCTGGTTTATAGATAACAATTTCACTCCTCCTTTGCCTGTATCTGTTTAAAATCCAGTACAGCCCCTTGTACATGTGTAAAGGTGCTTATGGGGTATAGCTTATTTCCATCCACAGCAGCAGCTGTGTTCATCTCTGAGCCCTTGTAGCAATATTTGTGTCCGTATTATTTCATCCTGCCACCCCTCACAGCTGTGCCTGTGCACCAGGGGGCTGTACTTGAACAGCATCCATTTCTAAATGACTATACTTACGGTTCTGTGAAAACGGGGCGTGGACCAGCTCAAAGTTTTAAAAAACATATACTGTTGTAAAAGGGACACCCTTGCTGAGCAACAAAACGACTCTTTTCACTGCCCTGTTCTTTGTAATTGGCTTTCATTTGGGATAAGCCGTGATTGCAGGCAGAGTGGCCTGCTCACAGACAAGGTGTTAACAGAGCTATCCCTGGGATGGATCAGTGCCGGATGCTGTTTCACTTTTCACTATACTGGATATTCCTTCAAAAAAAAAAAAAAAAAAAAAAAAGGGAAAGAAAAAGATTTAACATGTCTTCTCTCAGTGAGCCTTCCTAGCTCTGTCACAGGTGCAGTTTTAAGGTTCAGAAAAAGCAGATATTAAGATTTTTAACGTCCTCGTTCAGGGCATGGGGAAAAGGGGAAGAGCGATCTGGAAAATTTTGGTTCATGCGGGTTTTGTTATTGTTGTCATTATTTTATCACAGTTCAAGGCACAAGACAGGATTTGAAAGCAGGTGAGTCACGGGCTGGGAATTTGAGAGAGGGGCTGTCTGAGGGTTTTACCCTCTCTGCAGCTCCTGTGCTGTCAGATCTCTGTGTCTTTAGCCTTTAAACGTTGTAAGTGCATGCCCGGGAAGCGAAGACAGACAGATCCCCCCCTTAGACCCCAATAAATAGCATGCCTGGTCAGACAGCAGACAATGCGCGGTGCCTGCCACCAGCCCAGCATTAGGCGCCTGACGGCAGCTGCCTTTCCATTAGCGGCGAAAGATATTTAAAGAACCGTAAAAGGCAGAGCGGGCTGCCGGCGGCTGTGCTCGGGTGTTCCCACCAGGTGAGCCCCCAGGAGAAGCGCCGGGGGCTGGCAGAGGTGGAATTCGGCGTCCCGTCTCCGCCCTGCTGCCCGCTGCACTCCCCGCGCTGTGCCGTCGGTGGCCCGAGGGAGGGGCGCAGCCCTGCCGCACGGGGCCCCCGTCCCCGAACACCCCAGGATCGGGCCCCTCCGCTCTTCTCTTCTGTCACGGGAGGCCGTGTAAGGCACGGGAAGACTCGCAGTCACAGGGGTAGTCGTAATAGCTGAGCGACCTGCACTGGGTTGATCTCTTTTTCTCTTTTTTT
>JANVCC010010235.1:5204345-5336697 GCA_025345505.1 Todiramphus chloris collaris
CCCTGTCTGAAGCGGGGCAGGGGAAGGTGTACGAAATCATGATGTTCGTATGCTAGAGAAGGCAAGCCAGGAGGGACGGGTGGCACTTTAGTTCCAGAGGAGAGAAGTCTCCGAGCAGGCGTATTCCAAGCACTACTTCAGTGTGCCCAAAGTCTATCCCGGGAACTTTTTAGGTTTTCTTTAAAGGCAGTGGAGATGCACTCCCCATGCGATGCCTCACTCTCTCCATCTCTGCCCACTCCTTTCCCTGCTTAGCTTAGGCTCTCTGGAGGTGCATTTCAGATTAGATGATGCTAAGGTTTTGAGATGGGGGAGGGTATGTGTAGTGGGGGAGAGATGCTTAGATCCTCGGGTAGGAAAGTAGGACTCACAGGGAGGAAGTTGAAGATAATTTGCATGGTAGCCCTGCTTAGGAGCAGGAGAGACCCACGAGTGAAGCAAGCCACTTTATTAACTCCGGTTCTGTGCATGTATACATGTGTGTATATGTGTGGGGTTTTTTTGTCATTAAATATGTAGCTACTACTAAAAAAAAAGAAAAAAAAAAAAAAAAGGAAGACAGAAATAAAAAGATTAAAAGATCAGATCAAAAGTGTTCAGGGTGTGACTCCAGATTTAGTGCAAGAGAAGAAAGAATTTTGCAGGGGGCCATGCAGGGTGTGGAAGTTACATCTGTTACGGGAAAGGGTCACTAGCAATGTCTACTCCAGCTTGGTGGACTCCTGGCAGGGAGAGTCACTGGTAATGGCATTACGGGCTACGGGCTTCCCAGCTTTCCAGATACCTTGGTGAGCTGTAAATCTTGAACTTAATGGCATGTTTAACAGGCATCTCTTTCCCCTTCCCACTCACTCCCTTCCTCTCTTCCACCCTCAAGAAATGCGAATGAAAATATACCCCGACAGTACAAAGTACTGCTTTCGCACAGGCTAGAGAAAACCTTCAGGGCTCAGGGACCGGGTACTCAGCCTAAGTTATAGGATATTTCTTTCTTCCTTTCTTGCTGGTCGCTCCAAACACCCTTCTCATATTTACAATGATCAGTGTAGCCCTTTCAAACCTTGCTTTCTTTTCAGACTAGCTTCTTAGAAGCCACATCAGGGTCTGATGGGCATCATTTAAACTTGACATATGTACTATAATAATTATTGATAATAACAGTAAAAATCATAGTAAGAAGGAGACAGAAAGAAAGGTCCTGGGAGGTTTCATCTAATAGATGAGGCATAGTGAGAGTAGCCACTGATCTTGTCTGCGCGCATGTGTTTGCAAAAATTGTTTAATGTTTCTGTAAAATAAAAATAACAACAGTAAAAGCTACACTGAAAAGAATTACTCAACATAATGTAGAGGAAATCTTAGAGCTAACACCTCGATAAAGCATTTTTGTGGTGGTACGAAGTTATTGTGATTTGTTGATGAGATTTTATTCTTCTGTTTTGTTCTATCTTAAACCTGTTATAAATCAATCTATGTGCTGACTTTAATTTCAGTTTCATAGATGTGAATTATTCCTCTTTCAGTTCATCTTTTCTTTTACAGTATGTCTGTATTCACAGAGACAAACTCAGGAAGGGGAGGAGGGAGGGAGAGAGAGAGAGAGGGATCATTTATCTTGCTTGGATGTGTTTAACACATATTCCTGAATTAAGCAAGATACTAACTTCATTTCCCTTCACTTCATTTTTTTTCTAAAGCTGCAACCTAGGAAAAAAGCTAGGTGGGGAATCTTGTCACCTCAACAAACCAAACTGCATAAGTTCATCTTGAAAGAAACAGTCATTTTAACCTCCTAGAAGTTTTGGAATTTGGAAGGAAAAATGATGATGATGATGATTGTTATTTTGCAGGCTAGGGTGTGAGTGAAGCTTCAATAGACACCGAGTTGCCGGTGTTTCAGAGATTGGTTTTATTTAGTACATCCGAGAAGAGTTTGAACTCCTTTCTAGCGATGCCGCTGATTTATTAGCTAATCCTGATAAAAATGTGCCTCTGGCTACCTGAAAAAAAATTACTTTCTTGCCAGAAGTGATTAATTACTATTAACTCAAAATGCATGGTGGGGCTTTGAAGGATGAGGATTGTGTTTGGTGGTTTTTTTTATCATTTTATTTAATTTTATTTCATTTTTAATCTATTTTTTTTCTTTTCCCTGCTGTATATGCAGTCGTGTAAAGCACAGTATTCACTCAGATCTCCTTATTTTGGCTTTGCTTTGAAAACATAGGTGAAGAATTGCATAAAGATAGTCCAAGTTGTCTCTCAGGGGTAGTATGGCAGTATGAAACCCCAAGATGCTTTCCATAAGTGATGCATAATGCTTATACCTTAATTGATCCATCACTCACTGTTGATTTCATTCCTAATCCAGAGGATGATACTGTGACAGTGGTATACTCTTAAGGGTTAATAGTGGGCTGTAGTTTATTTAAGTGTACAGAGAGCAAACCTTGGGTGTGGAGAGGGAGAAGCTGGGTTTGTGTTGGGAGGAGGGAAGAGATGGGAATTAGCTTAAAGTGAAAACATTGCAACCACAGTAATTTCAGGTGTAAATCCATTTAAATGAGAGCACAGGATGTGTATTCTTGAAAATATTATAAAGAGATCCTACTGTGGTGTTCCTGCACAGCAAGAGAAAATTGAAAATTGAAGACCTGAAGATAAAGTACATGACTATGTCCCTCTCCGCAAAAAAACTATCACAAAAAGAGCGTGAAGTCCCAGGTTCTCTCACCAGAAGCCCCGGCTGATACCAGGCCAGATATTAGGGAAGAGAATGATTCTCTTGCAGACATGAGAAGAGAGAAAAGGGTATGGGGGAAGCAGCATGTGAGGGAAGGCGGGAAAGGCTTGCCAGATCCCCAAGAAAACAAGCTTTCATGGCACAAGCATAGGTGCTGTGTATTTCCCCTGTCCTTGCTTCTCTCCACACGGGGCAGGAACAGGCTTCTGCTGTAGTACTTTGCTTTAGGGTTGGGAAGAGGCTGTGGGTTGAGATCCATAGATAGAAATCTACTGGGGCTGAGCTGACCCACCCATGCGCCCGGACACACACACACACACACACACACGCGCACACGCACGGAGTTAACTAATCACACTTGAACAATTTAGCAAGCCATTCATTCATAACTTTTCCTTTTCTTACCTAGCAGTGGAGTATGTTTAAAGGCTGAGTTACCGGGAGACATAAAGGTTAGTGCTCTCAGGACAGCCATATTATAATGCATTATCTTTGAAGTCATTTAAGGCCAATTTAAGTGGTATTTAGTATAATATTTATGAATTAATGTAATCTAAATATAGGACTCTCCCCATAGGTTTAAACAGTCTTTTCTATCAAAGTTTACTTGTACCCAAGGCCTGGAATGTGTTTTAATTTAAAACACACAGGTCTCCATAATATTCTATTTAGGAAGTCAGAAGAAATCAGCATTCTGCACTTAACTGAGATTTACTGAAACACACACGGGTGAGTACACTTAAAGAGTGGATATAGTGTGCAGCTGGAATGCAACAGTCTTCCATAGATCCGAGAGCTACAACATTCTTTCAATCCTTATTTAAGAGAGAAAAAAAAGCACAACCCTCCCAAAGTCTCCTTGAAATCCACCATTGCAGTTCTATAGTTAAGGTGGTGTTCCTACCTGACCCGAACCTCACTCTATAAACATTCAAAGCAGCTAGAAAAATGTATGAAAAGAATAGTTTAGTTCTTTTGCTGCTTTACCTTCTCAAAAGTATAAATAATTTTGAAAGTTAAGACACCTGAGGGGTAGGAAAACAAGGCTTCTATTCATTATGTTCTGTTCTGTTTGATTACAAAGACAGAAGATAGAAAAATTAAAACCTTGATGAGTCTAAGGGTGTTTATGAAGGTTTTGGAGACCTCAGAAATTCAAAGGTGCAATGAAAATGAGCATTCCATTAAGATGATATATCTGTATATATGTATAAATGTATCGATTTGTGTATATGTATACATACAGAAAAAAAAAGAGATGTATACACATTCATGTATATAGCCTTTGGGAAATGGAAATTTAGTTGAAAAGAAGCACAACGCAATACAGGTGCTGAATAAACTCCTCCATAATTGAAACATAAGGCTTGCCTGGCTGAAAGCAACACATACAGCATTTAGTACAGTAGTAAACGAAACAAGTTTTAGGGAGGTAAATGCACAAATAAACTAGAATGAAGCAGAGGAGTCTTTATGCCTTAGGTCTAAAGAACAACGCCTTAAAACAATCAAAATGCAATTGGATAGCTTGATGGAAAAGAGAGGAAAAAAAAATCCAGCCCCCTGTACATTATAATCTCCCGCACAGATGACCGTGTATGTATTTTGATAATGTCAGATAGCCCAGGTTGCTTCATAAATTATAAGGCTATATGTTAACTCTTTTTTCAGGAGTCTGGACATGGATTCTGGTTTCTAAAAGCAGCTGCAGCCAGTTATGATGCTGTTGTTACGGTTGTGTCAGCATTTCCAATACAAACTCCAATTTTCTGGGATCTCTCGCTTGGCTGTTAAGTTTTGCACTGAAAGCTGTTCTTCAGCTAGCCCCACTACCATATCAACTAATCATCCTTACAAGAATGGATTTGTTTTAAAGTTACATAATGTGGAGGAAAGATGGAAATGAAAGTTTGCGCCTCTAGAGCTCTTGTTTCTGCTCTTACCTTTCTCCAGGTTAAACTTATCTTTCCTACACATTTATGGATTACAATTGTTTTGTCCCTCAGTATCTACATATACTGGTGCCTTTAGGCATTTCAGGGAAGGAAAAAAAGATACTTCTTTTTTTTCTTGAGAAAAAAGCATCAACCAAATTTCACAGTATTTACTTGGACAAAACAAGATTTTAATTAAAGGGTGAATTGGAAATCGACTTCCTTCTGAAGTATAACAACAGAAACAGGGGACAGTTTGGTTTTGTTTTATTTTATTTTATTTTTTTTCCCTGTATTCAGCCAGAAGAGGTCGGGAACACCAGCACTGAAGTAGGGGGAAAAATTGAGGATCCTTGTCACCTTGGATGAAAAGCATGGTTCATCTGGTCCTGTAACCTGCATCGGCTGGTGGCCCGTGCTACAGACAGGTCTTTCTTTAGCAGAGGATTCAAATTGCTTAGTGTAAGAAAAGCCAGGAAGCTGATGGAATAGTCTTTTGAAGGAAGTTGTCAGAAAGTATCTGGAAATTTTGCCCGGTCAAAGAGTGAGTGAAATTGCGGAAAGTGTCTTGTGCTCAACTGAAAAGTGGATTGCACCTGTCAAGGAGAGCAGGGAAGGGATTTGCTATTCATGGTGGTAAAGAACAAGGGGCACAAGGGGCTGGGTGTCTGAGGAGGGTCTCTGCTAGCCTTAAGAGGTGGAAATACGCAGCCACATTTTTCAGCAAGACATCAGGGTGTTTTTTATCATGCATACCCTGTGCGCTCGCATACCAGCCGCACTGACCCAACAGACCATAACGACACTAAAGGAGCTGTTACCGTCCCTCCCGTCAATCAAGTGTGAACCGAGGCGGGTTTATGCGACAGCAGTAATGGTTCCAAGGGAGAAAAAGTGGGGGAGATGTTCTCTGCTGTTGGGCCACTTACGTGCATTTAAAATAGAGAAAAAGCATCAGATGCTCAAAGACTCACGTAGCTGTTGGCTATAGTCTTAAAATAATATTCCATAAAAGCAGGATGCTGCAGAGATCAGTATGATCTGTCCATCAGGTGCTGTCTGGTCTCTGCCCCGTAAGAGTCTGCAGGTGAGGTTTCAGGTGGACTAAGTTGAATCCCAGCCTTAACAAATGGGCTGGTGTTTCATGAATCCCAGCATCATCTTATGGAACGAAGGCGTGTTACGTGCTTACTGGGCAGAAGTCAGTGAGATTTTTGCCATCACTTTAGTGGTTCTCATTTGGAAAACCTGGAGCAGGCTTGCACTTACTAAGTGTCTCACATTCTCTTTAAAATTCTAGATTGTGGATTTACATAGAAAACCACAACATTTGCCGTTAATGTTACCGACTTTTGGACTTGCTGGCTTCTCCCTTAACTTATCTTTCCTCCTGTAAGTGAAACTAAAACTAAAACAAAGCTGAGAAACTGACAAAAGTCAGACCTCTGCCACATATCTCACTCACTTAACTGCTCCACCGATGCCCGTATGACTCTTGCTGGGGCTTGTCATGGCGGACTGACCCTTATGTATTAGAATCTGCAGCAGAAAAAGGGAAAAATAATAACCATGGTGAGTTAGATTTATCACTTTTCTTCCACTGTCGCTTCACTGACTGAGCTGGGGTATACACAATAGGGGTCTTTCTCTCTGTAACTTCTTGAGATGCATTGTCGCATTTTGGGGATCCCAGGATATATTGAATCACTTTGTGCTGCATTGCTTGGTGTGGGCTGGAGTCAGGATGTCACCACAGATATTGCATTTATTTGCTTTTGTCACCGTGAGCCATAGCCTGAATGCACACACAGGTGAATGCAGCTTTTAATGTGCATTCATTATATCCAACTGACATCCCCTCGAAGGAAGAGAGGGCTTATTATTGTCACTCCTTAAAATAAAGATGGATGAGAGCTCTAAACCTCTCAAATAAAGTGCCTGACCATACGTAGTAGCTAAAAATAAATCATATACGGCCATCTATTCCATGTAAATGAATGGCAAGACATATAGATATAGACATTGTGTTAAGTTTGTCAAGCAGAAGCAGCCAAAAATATTGATCAAGGCAAGGGGGGAAAATTGATAATGAACTGGACTCCAAGAAGACTTTAATTGACAGTGACTTCTGTGAACCAGCTTTGGACAGTATATATAAACTGACCACAATGTAACTTTATTGCAATGTACTCTCCTTTAATTAATTGTCACCTTTGTTAAGACTGGCTACAGATCAAAGGTTTAAGGATACTTAGCAGGTTCTTAGTAACAAACCCTTCAGCTGCATTAGAAATATCCGACAGGCCAGCCAATGAGGCATGCAGATTTCGATCTACCTCACCCTTATCTGTTTATTTCTCCCTCCTTTGTTGAATGCAGACAATCATTGTTTAACATTAACAATTTCATAGATGGCTTTGTTAGCAATGTTGATGCCTTCAGGGATGTATAGTTACCGGTAACAGGGGCCTTATCTGTTAGTTCTCTCAAAAGTATTTTGCCACCAATAAGTTGCTTACAGTTTGACAGACCAAGGTGTAGTGCAGACACAGCTTGCAACACAGTCTATTCTTTCCCCTTTACATTATTGAGGTCTGTAATTTCCTTATTTAAATCTGGAAAACATAAAGAGACATTGTTTTCTTTAAAGGTGTCAGCTGAGAATTAACTTTTATGTGAAAAGTGCATATGCAGAGAGATACAAGTGTGTCCAACATGTTTGCGTATCACACACACATCCAACCATTTATTATGTGTGCATATAAATGAAAACATACATTCAGTACAGACAGGCTGATATGGGTCTCTAATTAATCCCTTTCTAAAAGACAGTACAGAGATCATACTCTTGCTTAAAAGTGGCAGGTGACTTAGCAGGCTATTCCTGGTATTATATGCAGAGCTTAATATGATACATAGCTGTTTGTTCATTATGCTAATTTAATGATATAGTGACACTTAATTAATGCATCTCTGGTTTATTTGCACATTGTGTCTGAATCTCCAAAATATTTTAGAGGCAACCTGTCCGACTTCCCAGTGTGCTGGGGCAGATAACTCCGGACATGAAGCTTCTTCAAACAGAATAAAAATGGAGCTTTGCAGACAGAGTTGGTCTGATGAGATCTGACTGCATATTTGGTCTGTTTCTAATTCAAATGCCTGTGTATATATAATACAGAGACTGTGTATGCACACCTGTATCGAAAGGACAGACTTACATTTGCAATAGCTCCTCTCCTTTTCAGTCCCTACGGATAGATTCGCATCACATAATATGCATCACTCACTGCATACGCACACAAATATCTTTGTTGGATTCGGTAGCTTCTTGCAGGTAGATGTATAAAGCAGCATCAGCCTAATAATATCCCTATAAAACAGTGCTTCCTTCCTAGGATCCAGAGGGATGAAGGTTGTCAGAAGATCAAAAGATATATCACAGTGTGCTTGTAGAAATCCCCTGATTATGTTTCCTCTCTATAATGCTCTAATTCACTATTTGATCAATTGTAAAAGGGCCAATGCTTTAGGAAGAAAAAAAAATGTATTAGGTTACTAGATGCTTGAGGGTGAGTGAGAATCACACCTAAAATTATATGTAGCAATACAGTAATGAGCTTATCAATACTTCTTTAAGGAATCTGACAGCCCTATAGGAGAGATTCAGTTCTGTGAGCAAAGGTCATAATATAGATATTGCTTATTAAGACTATCGATAGCCTGGTTGACCAACCTAAACAGGGATTCTATAATATACCTGCTGTTAACAGGCAGGGAGGAGAACTATGAAGAACTTACAGAATTGCCACATGTAATATTAATAATATTGATTGATTCTAATAATATAATAAGGTAAAGATGCACTTCTTTGAAATGGTGCATGAGAGAGTGGTGGGGGGGGTGGGGGGCATGGGGACGGAGAGAGGGAAATCCCTTTGCTGAGTAGATTGAACTGGCTTGCACCTCTTTGAAAGCTAACCCAGAGAAAAGTCAGTTTTCTTGCCTCTTATGGGCAGGGCTCTGATTTTTGTCCAGTACTTCACCTGACCCAGACAGAAATGTGATGCCTTTTTCTCTAGGATCGGGTCTTTGCCTGTCAGCTGAAAAGAAACCAGGGGCATGAGAAACTCAGAGCAGTCAGGACCGTTTTGGTCAACCCGTTCAGCCCCCATCAGAACAGGATTAATCGCAGAGAATTTTTTTTCAACACAACAATGTGATGAGTGCTTGATTTATTTTATTTTTTCACACCTTTAGCAGCATTTAAGAAATGGGGGAGAAAAGAGGGTGGAAGAAATTTATATTCCATGATATGCATAATCCGTAATTGACAGGAAAGAACTTTGCAGAGCAGCTATAGACTTGCTCCAAAGCCTGCTGAAGTCTTCAGAAAAACTCTGCCTTGCCTGCAGCAGTGTTTGGATTGGGCCCTAAATTACGGGCAGTTCTGCAAGATACCACTCGTTGAGGCAAGAACAACCGATAATATGCAATGTGACTGCCTTAAGGTAGTCACTCATCTAAATCCAGATACACAGACCTGCTTGCTTCTGAATTTCCTAACTATTTCCTCTTCAGCAATAGGCTGCCTTATCTAGGTATGCTAGTTCACTCCTTCTGCTATACCATTCAGCTTGAAGTGTCTCGTTCCAGTTTCCAGTTCCGTATGGCAGTTTCAAGATGGTCTGCGTGTCATTATACCTTCTCTCAATTTTACAGGGCAAGTGTTTTTCTTTTGTGTGCATTTAATTGCTTTTAAAAGTAATTTATTTGATAGTATTCCATCTTCAATAATACATGGGTGAGGATGAAATTTTTCACCCTCTTTTATAAAGATATGTTGTTATTCAGTTATACTAGTCTGCGGGTTTTGTTGTTTTGAGCATTTGGAGGGAGTCTGATAATTTTTTGCTTTGTTTTCATTCTTTCTATTTTTTAAAATTTTTTTTTAATGGATTTTTTTCTTTTTTTTTTTTTTTTTTTTTTTTTTTTTTTTTTTTATCTTTTAAGAGAAGTCTCATTCAGGATACTGGCAATAAAAGAGAGAAGTAGGAGTGGAAGTGAGTAATGGACAAGACAACCAACAAAAATCCTTTGGCAAAGTCTTTAAAAAGCATACCATTGCTGCATGTTTATTTGCAAGAGTCTGGAGCCAGGCAATTTTGATACCAAAGAAAAGAATATCTTATGAGCACTTTAACTGCAAGTGTAGTCATTGACAGCAAAGGGAAAAAAAGGCAAGCCAAGGCACAGAAACATTGGAAGGAAATACACATAAAGATCTTTCAGGAGATAAGGGTGATAGAATGGTGCTAAGTTTTATATTCTATTATTGGGCTAGTAAAAGTTAACACCAAATTAAACAAACAAATACATAAACAAGATAAGCAAGTATCACTATTCCTTCTGGGTTATTCACTAGTGGTTAATAGACCTCAGAGCTGTCCCTTTTAAATTGCTGCCCATGCCTGCAGCTTCACTCAAAGGAAGGGCATTGTCTGGTGGGTGAAGACGAACAGGGAGGATGCCTGGGTTCTAATCACAACGTGGATAATTACTCACCAACACTCTCTGATGGAGTCACTTAAGCTTGTTGCCTTCAGGCCTGAGCTGAAACCTGTTGAATCAATGGAAAGATTCCCATTGGCTTCAGTGAGCTATTGATCTTTCATTTCCCCATCTGCAATGTTAGGACAGTCAGGTGTTTTTGGTGGGGGTTTTTTTTGGTGGTTTTTTTTTTTTGTTTGGTTTGTTTTGTTTTGGTTTTGTTTTTTTTTAAATTATTTTTATTATGTTTTAAGAGGGAGAAGTTAACAGAATACATTTGACATTTATTTTTTCTCTGTAAATGTTTTGGTGCATCTCTGATGACAAATGTGTTACATCAGAACACCTTTCAGTGCGGATCAGGAAAACATGCTTTCAAAAAACCACATAATGGGGAGGTGCAAAATTATCTTTGCTCATTTAACTTGTAAATACATATTTGTGCCTGCTTTGTCAAGAAAGGGTCAATGGAAGTTTTGCCAGTTTTCCCTTTGTGAGTAGGATTCAGCCTTTGTAATTTCTCTGTCTACGGGAATATCATCATTCACTGATTCAGTATCTTGATTTTTCTTCTTCTTCTTTTAGTGAATCACATATATACTCTTCATTGTTATGGCAACTGAGGGAGCTGCAAAGCTCAAGGATTTGACGAAGGGCTGCATCCCACCTTTCTTCTCTAAGGCCCTGATCCAAACCTATTGTCTGCAATACAATTTGAATCAAGCTGAAGGTATCTGCCTTCACCGGGTCAGTAAAAAGAGCAAGTTCCCTCTAGACAAGTGTACTCCTGCCCTCAGTATGGGCAGACGGAATTGGCAGTCGTCGTCCATTTGCTGAGGACCGACCCAACACTCTCTGAAGTCAATAGTTAGACTCTGACCCAGCCTCACAAACAACAAGACGGACACCATGTGAATCCTTAAGCAGGGATGTGAACGTCCCTGACTTTGGCAAAGCAAGGTAGTCCAGAAAGGAGTTTTCACTGCTGCTATTCAAGTAGCCTATTGTAGGGAATAAACAAGATTCCAGTGACCCCAAGTATCCCTCCACAGCAAAATTAATTTATAAACCTTCTCATTTAAAAGAGGGGTTTTAGGTGATCTTCTACAGGAAAGATATGACAAGCAAATGAATCCGGCTCCCTTGGGTTTTTTTGTTTAGTTTGTTCATCAATAGCAATGTATGTGGGCTATTTTTTTTTGGTTGCTTTTTGCTTTGTTTTTGTTTTTATGTGTGTGTGTTTCCATTCCATCTGTGCTTATGTCTTTTACGACATAAGTGGAGGGGCTGGGGTGTGCATGTGTGTATGTGTGTGTGTAGAGTCGATTATCTAACCCCTAGTCTATTTGAAATCATCACAGTGCACTCAAGTCAATGATATTCTGTCAAAGGTGGAGAGGAAGCGTGCGTGCAGTGTGAGTGTGCGAATGTGATGCTGTTTGATTGCCTGAAATCCAACTAAGTCTCAGTTTCAAAGGCCCGGGGGCAGCAGGGAAAGTATTTGTTTGTTTAATTATTTATATATTTACTCAGCTTTGCTGACAGTGTTTGCAGATGGGGAAAAAAAAATGAAGGAGGAATGTTGGGTTCTTGTTTGGAGGGGAATGTGTGTTGTATTAGCCTCAATCTGTTCTCCCATATAATGGCTGCTTTGTGCTGTTAAATGATCATTTGTTACTGACCGGCTCATTGAAAAAGGCCAGAGAGGTTCTGGTAGAACCAGATTTTACAAGTTTATTCATAAACCGAGTTGCAGAATAGGTGTGTCATTCCCCTGTCTTCTCCCTTATGCTGATCCAGGAATAGGACTTCTGGCAGCAACTTCTTAATCTAGAAGGAAATAGCTGAGACACCTGAGAGCCCAGTGACCCTGCTCCGTGCTACCTGGCAAAAGACATCAGTCTGATTGCCCGCAGAGCAGCTTGCTCCCCAGGCTCAGTTCTCCAGTCCTGTTTGCTTTCCAAGTGCTACGCCTGGGCTTTTGCTGGCTGGGTTTGAATCCAAGACCAGCTCCTCATCCTCTCTTCTAAAGCCTCCTTCCCTGATTGCAGGGAAAAATGTGCTCCGAATTCTCCCCAGGGTGAGGTCCCTTCCCCAGATATTTCTCCAGGCTCACTGGCCGTTTCCCGCAATGTCCTTCTTAGCCTACCTGTGCTCGCGAGTTGTTTATTTTCCATTGCCAACCTCTGCTGCTACAGACCTGTTTCCCCGTCTCTCACCATCGCTGTTTACACTCCTCTTCCCTCAGTTCAGCTCTGTACTGATATTTTGCCCTTGTGCTGTTGCTGGCTGTCACCCCTGTAGAGAGCACTTCACCGGTTCACGTTGCGAGTCACCACTCTAATTCTCTCAGACCATGTTAACAGTCCTCTCTTTTCTCAGCTCTTCATGAAAAGAATTTGGGAAAAGGGAGACATACTGACCAAGTATTTCCAAAAAGAAAAAAGCCATAGGTAATAGCAGAAAGACTCACACATAAAATACAGACACACGCACAAAGATAAACAAACATACGTATTTCTGTATGTAAGCTACTGAGAGAGTAGACAGAAAAGGTGGGGATTTTTTTTTGCTTTTGAGGTTCAAAGCTTGATGTTCACTTTCTGAGGTACAAATAATAAAATAATACAATAAGTCTATAATTTCACCAAGGCAATTGCACCTTTTTAAAAAAAAACCCACAACTTTTCTTTTTCCATTAAATCAGCAGTAGATTTCTCACACCTGAACAAAAATCCTGCATACATTTTCCTTTGAATTCTTAAAATCGTGATCTTATTCTGAACTATTCCTGGCAACCCCTTCTGGGACTACAGTTCAGCTTCTTGCAAAAATATTTTTCCTTGATGTTTTAAAACGTAACTACCCCTCAGCTCCAGGACCCTTCTCAAGGAACCCCAAATTAAAGGAAGAAGGCAAAATAAGACTCTCATGTAGTGCTGCATCTGAGTCTTCTTCCTTCAGAGGTAGGTAGGAAGGGATTAGGAGCCTATTTCTAGCCCAGCCCTCTTACTAACCTTCCGTGTCCTGCCAGATCCCATTCCTAGACCTTGCTCTTCCTCAGTTTGCTATGTGTAAAGAGGAATTTATGATATCCAGCTTTGCAAAGAGCTTTTTGTGTATTTAAGGTAGAAGTCATACTGTAGCTTTAGCAGCGATGGTCTAAGGTTATAAATGAGACAACATTTGTAAGGAGAGGTAATATCTTTTATTAGTCCTGCTGATATAGCTGGAAAAAAAAATGATAGACTTCCTTGTGTGACTGAAAGCTTGTCTATTTTTTCCCAACTATATCAGTTGGTCTAATAAAAGATATTACCTCTCCTGGCAAGTCTTGTTTCATTTGAAGTGTAAAACATGTAGGCTGATTATTTAGGCCTGTTTTTTTTGTCTGTGTTGAGGGATTAGGCATTTCCTCACCTTGGTGGACAAGGAAAAAGAAACCCATCTTGGTGTCCTCTTCTCTCACCTTCTGTGATCAGCAGCAGTAGCCATCTCACAGGCATTAAGAAGCGCAGAGAAACTCTGACGGACCCTATTTTCTGATCCTGGATCAGATCGTTTTCCTTTCTTTTTTTTCTGTTCTGCTCCTTTATGAAACACCACATGCCCTCTCCTCAACCCTGTGACTGTGATTTATTTATAAAATTGCTGTGTGTATGAGTGTGTGTTCATGTGTGTGTGGGCAACACACAAGCATCCCCAAGCTGCCAAGCAAGCTGATGAACATTTTCTAATATATTTAGCAGGTAATAATGCAAAACACAGGTGAGAAGTACAGTGAAGAAAACAGGTAAAATACATAATCCTGGGAAGACTTTGGAAGGAATGGATTTTTCTCTCAGCTGCAAATAAGTTGTAACCCCCTTCAAGTCTGGGAGAAGCATTTGGAGTTTTTTTGTTGTTGTTTAATTTCATAAAGCATAGCCAAAAATACCGAGTAGCTGAAAAGAATCCAGAAGCAAGTAGCAGGTTTTCAGACGCAGCAAAATCCTACTCATATGCATAAGGCAGCAGTAGTCAGAGGACAGCTATTACTTATGCTTCGCTTTACTACAAGGGAAAGCATCGGATCATCTATTCAGATCAGGATAGTCAGCTATGCCAAAGGTTTAATCAAATATTAAACATGGTCAGTAAACTTAAACCAATGTTGGACGTGCAGTTCTGCTCCTTTTCAAGCAAGCACTCTAAGGGGAGAAACTTTTCTCCCACCTTTCTCTGATCAAGATTTTTTTTATGACTGGGGGGGATCCTTTTCTCAACAGGGACCTACACTGGTGTTTGTCTAGGTAGATACATGTGTGTGTGGGGTTTTGCATTCGTGTTTCTTACCCTGTCATGTAGAGACTGAGTTAGTTTTTTACCACAAGTTCACATCTTTCTCACTCAGATAATTTCCTGTACGCTTCTAATCATTCAGCCCATACACTTTTCTGTGTCCATCTGTCCCTCCCCAAGTACAATGTTTTTTCTCTCTTGCTCCCTCTCATCATCTGTTCAACAGAGTTAGAAAAGTGCATGAATGTAGATGCGTATACGTGTGCGTTTGCAAACCCAACAGGTAGATGCGCATATCTGTCTGCTTATTGATAAACAATCCACATTCAAAGCCACATCTGCCTCCTTCCTGTGTACATTTGGGCTGTATTTACACCTTCCAGCCCTTATTTGTTCTGTCCAGGGGCACTCAGATGTAGAACATTTTGCAAGGAGTTAAGGTTTACGATGTTACCTCTCCCGTCTATTATTCATTCTCTCTGATTTTTATCTAATCTCTCTTTGATTGTCCTGGTGCAGCTTAAGAAACAAAGTGAATTTTTATTACATCATCAATATAATCTCCAGCTAATCAGCATCTGTGTGCATTACCATGCCCCCTTCGGCTTTTCATCTGTGTCCATAAATAATAAGAATAATAATCAAGGCCATTTTTGTGTGCATAAGTGTGTTTCTCTATGTGTGTGTGTTGGTATCAGGCAATGAGTCACAGCTGCACTTTTTCATTTCAGCCAGCTTGTTTTAGCAACATTGGACCCATCTTTGTGCAGATTGTCTTGACTATTACCCAGATTAATTTCCTGGTGCCTAATGCTTAAATCATGGAAACAATTAAAGCGGACAAATCCAGACACATCTTCTTGCAGCAACTGAACTTTGCTGTTAAGTTGTACACACATTTCCATGGTGCTACAGGCAACATGCCCAATGCCAGTAGAGTGCAGAGCAGTTAACATATCCCCCTAAATGGGTGTTCAACCTCTAAATTTTTAGTACGTACTCGCTACTCTTTCTTGGGTAGTACATTGCATGTCTTTGAACAGGAAGCTCAGAGACCAGATTTTTGGCTTTTGATTGCTGATATTTTTCCACAGCTTGCTGCGTAGCACTTAGCTTGCCACTTAGGTCTGCAAATTTTGCAGAGTTGAGCTCCTATACCTTTTTTTTTTTTTTTTCTCCTCCCTTTCCAGCTCTGGAAGAACAATGACGGTACTTTCCTATAAAGTAAGACTTGTGCCGCACTTTGAAATTCTCATCCTTTGTACAGATGTCTTGTGAATTTTAAACAGAATCACTCTGCTTTTTCTTTAAAGTACCCTGATTTGGCAGAGCAGGGCAATGGCAGTGGCTCTCTGTTAAGCAGGCAGACTTCAGACTGGTTTTCCAGTGGCTTAGAGTGATACTTGCATCTGATACACAAACTGTAACGCTCATGTCCCATCCTGCACTGCCAGGATTAGTCCTTTCTAAGTTGTCCCAGACTGATCACAAACACTGTGCCAGAGTTCAATCAGATACGACAAAGTCTTCAATAAAAAAGGCACAAACATCCATGGACAAGTTTTAGACTCCTGTACTAAAGAGCAGTGAACAGCTTGGGAAAGGATTGGTAGCTCTTCCAGATGAAATGTCGTTATGGTATAGAGCTGTACATCCAGCAAAGTGTGTGTTTAATTCATATTGTGGAAAGCCTCCCAGAACGCAATAGGTTCTTAAAGTTGAGCAGGTGCTTAAATGCTTTGCTGAATCCGTGCAAATCTGCAGTTCAGATGAAATAATTAAGCGTAGGGGTGTTACAGAAGCAAGTGAAAAGCATAATTCTGTGACTCAGAAATAACACTCCTTCATAGCTGTGGCAGAACACTGAAATAATGAAAAAACCACTGTGTACCCTGAACACATTGCAGCCTGGATTAGGCTGAGACCCTTCCTATATTTCAAAAGATTTATTTCCTGATTTGTTTTATGGACAGATTCTGATTAGATTTGGCCTGGGAATGGGAGTTTCTTAGAGCAAAGAGAAAGACAGTATATTTTCAGTCCTCATCTTCAGTTTTCCTTTTTTACATGAACTCCTTTTCCCTAGCCCTTCCAACTCCACTCCCTGTTTTGACAAACCAGCTCCTTTATCAGGTGGAAAAAGAGGAAGGGGTGAACAAGAATGCTTTTTGTTCCTTATGTTTTGCATGGTATAATTCCCCTCTCCACTTAGCACCTCCGGAAATAGGAGCTCTGATCTGAAATTGGTCACAGTTTATCGCACTCAGGACTAGACCAGATTGGGTCCTGAGTTTCTGTCAACCATGTAATAACGAGACCAGAGTTTTATACTTTAGACAGATAAAGTTGACACAGTATAACATCTGGATCCATTATTGTTTTGTCTTTTAATTTTGCGCGTTTATTCCAAGTGTACTACTAAGCCTTTCTGTATTGTTTCACTGTTTATTTATATTCTCTTGCCTGTCTTTAGCCCCCTTATTGCCCAGCTTTCCCAAACCCAGCAGCTAAATCCCCCTGGGCACATATGAAACCAACATCATTCCTAGATAAAAATCTACCTTGAAGGATGAAGAACTTCCCCCGTTTGTAACTGGAAGGCATGAAAAAGAACACATCACTTATCTGAATTTGCTGTTCATCCAAGCACTGTTTATGGAGATTTACAGAACCTAGCTTGCGCAAAGTGCTCTATTGCATTGTGACTGCTGGAGGATTTTAGGTGGCGGTATTAGCTGCAGTATTAAAAATGCATCGGAAGGCACGGGGTGGGAGATTAGTTGGATAGAAAGACCCATGAATGAAGGGTTAATTACATTCAAAGAGGCCATCGTACGGAGCAGAAGAGCAATAGGTTTCTTTTCTTTAAAATTTACTAAATAGCTGGAAACATGGTTTAATGAATTTTAATGGGATCTTTCTGAATCCTATGCATATTGCATCTGCTGACTGTAGGAAGTCAAAGTATTGTTGAAAGGGAGGGTATTGCCCTACTTTAGGTTCCACAGTTCAGTATTTAAAAAAATATTCTGCAACAAGCACTTTATTCAATATATATTTTCCTCCTTATTTAATTCCCTCCCCTTGCAAGCGGAAAAGGCTTTCAGGATCTGTGAGCCCTCAATACCAATAGATTATTCTACTGTTATATAACACGTGCTTTACATTTATTGAGCCATCTTGTGCCGTCAAGATAAAGGAGGCCTTAGTATTTTTCCCTGCTTAGAAGACATCTATGAAGATGTGGTGATGAATTCTCCTCTTGGTTATACCCATGTAAATCTAAAGGAACTGACTCCCATGAATTTCTTCCAAGATCGCTGTGGTGTAAACGAGATCGAGATCTGGCCTAGTCTGGTGGGAGAAAGAAAAGAGAGGAGTTGGAGTTCTCTTTTTTTTTTCTTTGCAGCATGCTTGGCCTGGGATGGGATCATATGCTGCACAACACATTTACACGAGGGCTCCAGCAGGGGCAGCAGAAAAGCCAATCTATTTAATTTTGATGCAATGCAAACAGTATACTCACACTATAGAGAGAGTGGATCATTTAGCATCATGACAGGAATCTTGACTGTGACATCTTCATCATGCTGATTTGTGGTGAGCCAGCATCATCTTCCACCTCAAAATCAAAGGGAAACTGAGGCATGGCATGCAGTGAACCTGTCTCAGAGCAATTGTGTCTGGCGCCTGCCTGTATTCTTATAACTACCTTCAGTACGCTGAGCATACCCATTGCCTTGATATCTTGAATTTTCTCTGCCACTCTTTCTCAAAACACCAGGCACCCTCTCAGACAGTTGATAGTGTAAAGCTGCCCTACTTTTCATTAACCTGGGTCCCAGTTCTCTTTCAGGGTGTAGAAAGAGTTGTTGAGACCCTCTCAAAAGGGGGAACTGACAAGTCTTAACACTTTGCAGCACTGCATCTAGGTCTGCTGAAGGAGAAAGACTGCATTGTTTTAACTGCAGCAGCATAATGAAGATGACAAAACTTCTCTATTAGAGACATTACAATACCTGTATAGAAACGGTTACACTGACACATACACACATGCACGCACAAACAGTGGAAGGAAAGTAAAAGCATGCTGGCATCAGGCATTTTTACACTCATACAACTGTGCCCACCCTCCACTGTGGGATAATGGGATATCCCTCTACTAGGATAACATTTTCCGTAACAAGGTAGTTTTACGCTAGCTCAGGGCTGTGGACCCAGAGGGTATCCCAGCACAGGAGAAAAGAACAACCTCAGATCTGCATCTGGAGTGAGACTATTCAGACAGGGAACATCAGGAGGACTTTGCACCCTGACTTTTTTACAGAAGACAGGTATTTAAATGCATCTTTGCATGATTTGAGGCTGTATTGCTCCCCACTATGGATTTGTTGTTGCCTTTCCCCTCTGTATCCCTGTCCCTCCCTCATGTGTTTCAGATATTTCTCTACTTACAAGCAGACAATGCTATGCCTGCTTGAATGGCACAGATAAGTTAGCCATGCATCTTGGAGTGTCAGCCCTATAACTCCTAGTCTCTTTTTGATCTGAAATCAAAACAAAAGGCGTTAGCATCAAAATGATCTTTTGCCAGGTAACGGTTACTTTGTGTGCTTTGCCTTAATTCAGCTGCAAGGAGTTCTCACCTCTTGTATCATGCCCAGATCTGTGCTCATCTTAATACTTTATCAATGTGCCAGCAGGCTGCTTCTGTCGTGGATACAGTTGTTCAGAAGATGTCAGCATTTTTAAGTAAAGCATTAAAAAATACTTCAGGTGACACCAAACTCTTATTTCCTTACCCCCACCCCATCCAGTTCTTCCCTCTTCCTCTCTGTTGCCAAGCCCAAATGCCGAAACCCTTATTTTTGTCTGCTTCATGCTCAAATTATACAATCCAAATGTGATTTTTCTTCTTTTTTCTTTTCCTGACGGGAGCCATTCTCTCTCTAAGGGGTAGAGAAAGAGAGGCACAGAAATCCTTCCAAGGATCTGCAGACAAAATTAACTTCACGAGCAACCAGCATGTCTTGATGGCTCATTCTCTCTGTGTATCAGGTGAGCTGCTGGAGTTAGCCCAGAAAAGCCACCCACCTTGCCTGGGTCCTGCCACAAGGACAGTCTTTGATTCACAGCCCTATCTAGACTTTTAACACACCATTATGGTGTTGTTGAAAGCTTGGAGTTAGGAGAGATGGATTTTTTTTCCTAGCTCAGCTGTTGGTTTACTCCGTAGATGCTGAGCAAGTCATTTCTGGAGAAAAAATTAAAACTGGCTGTCACCTTTTTTAGTGCCTACTTGTTTTGTATGCTCTTTGTGTACATGCTTTGGGGAGGGGGTTCCCTACTGCAACTGATGTTTCAAGCTGGACACTGTAAATTAGGAATTGATTTTAAAAAGTCAAGATATTTAACTCATCGGCATTGTGTTTCTGATGCTTGCTCTACAAAAAAAAACCAAAAAAACAAAAAAAAAAAAAACCCAAACCTTAACGATGAGGAACTTTGAGATCTTGCAGAAAGTTAACAAATGGATGCTCACTTGAAGTATCAGGGATCAGACCTTGCTGGAATTGCACGTACTGTGTTATCAGATATTTCCTAACAGACATAGGTTTGCCAGATTCTTGCTCAAGCGAATCCATCCTGTTTTGGTGAATAATAATCAAGCCAACCCAATTGTTTGCTTCTTTTTCCTCTTCTCCAGAAAAGTGTAGCTACTGTGGCACCGGCATGTGAGAACAAACTTTGCTCCTCGTATGTCTCCTTCAGCGCTGACCCTCTCCTAATAAATCAGCTCAGATTTGATATAGGCAGGACCAAGGTCAGCCTAGCTTGACTCTCGCCGTCTCTTCAGCACACCAGATACAATGCTGCCACATTGTGGCTCGTTCCTATCTGTTCTGTCACACACACTCGCCCGGCGCTCGGATCTTGCAAGAAAGCATCCTGGCTTTCTCTCCAGGGATGGCTTGTGCCACTTCAACTCACATGCTGCGCTGCTAGAGATGCCATCCAGCCCCACTTGCCTCCACAGTAGGCAGAGATCAAAAAAGATCCCACTTCCAGTGGTCATAAATTACAAACCCCTTTTGTGCACTCCCATATCTTGTGTTGCATGGCTGCAGGGGCTTCTTACAATGCTTTGAGTTGGAAGGAAGGGTGTAGGAATGACATTAGTCTGATAGACATCACCTGTTCTATGTTTTATCTCACTGTCCAGATCCTTATAAAGGTGGATGATCCTTTTGGTGTAAGGAAAATATACTCATGCAAATGCAGGCAGGATCAGGCTGTGCTTTTCCTAAACATCCCTTCTCTTTATTGTCTGTAAGGTTCTTGATTTCTTTAATTTTTCACCCATCGCTTTTTTTTAATTTCTTTCCCTCCTTTGCGGAAAAGAAACACACACACACAAAACCACATCACACCAGGAAATTAAACCTTTCCATGAAGATGCTGTGGTAAGATGCTACCTTTTCACTCATTTATTTTTCACTGATTAATTTCATAGAGGAGAAAGAAAGGAGTGAGAGTGATGGATGTTACAGAGAGGGCAACTGAGCAGAGGAAAGAAAGTCCTTTAGTTTATTTGGAGAGCTCTGTCATTGGTGGTTGTTTTTCCACACACACACGAGAAAACCAGAAGAGCTTAAAAACCACCAGCAACAGTCACATGAATTAAACGCCAGGTGGAACTGCTCCCATTTTCCTGGATACGATAAGGATAATGGTTTCCTCCTGGTGTGATTCTCACCATTTTATTCTGGTTAGGTAAGTCTTAGGCGTATTGCAACATCACTAGGCATTCCAAGGCTCCTTTTAATCCAGGAAATTATTTAATTTCTTTATACTGAAAGGTTGCTTCAAAATAAAGCCATAACATTCGTCTCAAATCCCTCTTGCTCTTTTAGGATGATACGAGGCATTACAGCCAGGAAGCACTGGATGTCTCTGGCTCCCTGTTCATCCTCAGTGTTCCCCAGATGGCATGGTTTGCCTCCATGCAGTGAATCCTCAGAGAGGATCTGGCCCTTGGGGATATTGAAATCCAAAGAGCAGGAGGGCAGTGCTGCAAGTTTCAGAACTTGCACTTTAAAAAGATGCAGTAATATCCAGGATAGATGTTATTTCTGTGGAAAAACAGTGTGTTCTCTGTGATTGCTTGGTCTTATGTTCCCATTGGCACAGCATTTCATGAAGGACCACACATTGCCCACTCTTACTGAGGGAGAGGGACAATTTTAGCCTGAAGAATGCCATTATTAGAAGAACAAACCTACTGAGGAGAATGAGGAGGTGGCAGAAAAGAGTGGTTTAGTAATCAGAGGAGTGGAACGGGGACTGCCATCCCCAGGGACCTGGTAAAAGTCAGGATACACTCTGGTTGAAATAAGGGAACTGTGGGTCTGATCCAGGGAAGCATTTACTAGGATGTTTTACTGTTTCAAGACCTAAGTGCTTATTTATGCACCTTTTGTTAGGGGTAAAGTGCTGCGACTCAGTTTCCTGAACTGCAGAGTAAGCAAGGTAATAACCCCGTGTATGGAAGGGTAGGATGTAAAGAGTAATTTACATCTGTAAAATAATTTAGATATTTTGAGGAAGGGGTGCTAGAAGGGCTGAATAATTTAAAAAGCCACAAGAGATCAATGAGCAGCAAAAGGGATGGGGTTTGTCAATAATTTTTGAAGTACAAAGGAATGTGAAAAAACAGACTGTAATATCAGGGTTCTTAGATTGTATTTTCTTGCAGTTTAGCTCTCGATGTTCGGGGTGGGGTTTTTTTGGTGTTTTTTTTGTTTGTTTGTTTGTTTTTGGTTTTTTGTGTTTTGTTTTGTTTTGTTTTTTTGGTAATTGTGTTCACTTCTGTATTATATTTTTCCAGAAACAGCTGAAATCAGGACCCCACTGTTCCCAGTGCTCTACAGGCACATAAAGGCCTACCATCTTCCTAATGAACACAAACAAGCACACATCCAGTAGGAGAAAAGAAGTACTAGATTGTTATCTAATAGGTTTGGTTCCTAACCCTGAGTTGCACTGGGATTAAGACTCAGATCCTTAAAGACACTTAGAGCCCAACTCCTATTGAAATCAATGGTGTTAGATACCTAAATAGCTTTATGGATCTGAGCATAAATGACTTATCCAAGGGCAGAGCAGCAATCTACAGCTGGGTTGGGAATTAAACACAGATTATACAAGTCCCAGTCTGATTTCTTAATCACAAAATCATCTTTCCTCTCCATATTTCGTGCAATAAATCCCTGGCATTCACATCACAACATGGATACATAATGCCAATCCCATAAAATCACTGGAAACCTGCAGTGACAAAAATGGTTTTCCTCAAGCCAAGCCCAGCTACAGACACACCAGTACACTTTGTCTTTGCTTGGGGTTGGCTTCTGCTCTCCCTTACACCATGGAGACTGTCATAGCCTTCAGAGTTGCCTCCCTAGATTTGCACCCATGTGACAGAGAGAAGAATCCAACCCCAGAACTACAAGTTCAAACATTTTTCACCCAGCTCTGGGGAGGGGATGGATTAGACAAACTGAACTTTCTGAAAAGATCAATATGGAACATCTCTTTCAATTACTCTCTGAGGTACTAAGCCTGTGAAGTCGGTTATGGTGTATTTATAAATCTTTCCAGGAGGGGCTGTCTGACATCCTCCTCTTCCACCTTTACCCCTTGCCAGCAATCCCTTATTACCTGCGATGGGCTGGCAGGGCAGTGTTACTCACAGCAACTTGCAGGGAAGGATCAGGCCCAAGTATCTCAGAATCAGGACAGATGGGAACATTTTTGATCTCCCTCCCCCAGACACTATCAGTCGCTTAATCAGAGACACAGCTACAGAACAACAGCAGGGGTCAGATCCAATCCTTGTGAAAGCCACAGCAAAGTCATCAAGGGCCAAAAGACGTTTCAGAATTCCACACTCCAAAACAATCACAGCACTGGTGGAGAACTCATTTAGATGCAGTTAGTTAAGGGGATGGGGTTGGGGGAGCTCTTATGCTGATAAAACTCCTTCAATTCATGGAATAGGTGTAAAGCCTAACCAAAAAATTATGCTGAAGATGTTAACTTCAGTCAGCTCCTATAAGCATACTGGCCTTTTGCTTCCACTGTGGGACTGAAGAAAGGATTTGGAGTGTGCAGAGAGAGTCTCCTAGAGGTCCGTGAGCGACTATAGTGTAGCTATTGTTTTCTGTGTGTTTACCTGATAGGACCATAGGAAACCTTCCAGTTAAAAGAGCATCAGAGTGACCTGAGGTGTAATCTGTGCCCCTACATCTCCCTTTCCAAACACCCCTGCGTAAGATCAGGCTGCCTCAAGTTCTATGTTTTTTTTCTGCCTTGGTTTCTAGTTAGGACCTTCTCTAGAGGCATTAGCTGAAAAGCAGTAACAGGCTCGGGCAGCAAAGGCTGTGCGTGTTTAATACATATAAGCTATTTAGACATTGCTTCAACAAGGCTGCAGGATTAAAGCATGTTAATTCCCATCTTCCAAATCCTACTGTAGACCAGGCCTATAGACGCCACTGCCGGGAGAACTGGCTCTATTTCTGCGAGGCTGTTTCTTTCCCATAGGGTGTGCTAAGCCATCTTTCAGAGTGCATGCCAATACCCAGGATGAGCCCACAGCTCCTTTTAGGGTGAAAGAAAATCCACATGATAGTGTAAAGAGAACAACTACGGGCAGGGCAGTTCAGCCTCCACTCTGCATTATATACACCATCCCACTCCACATGTCATGGTCATATCTCTGGGTTGCCTTGGCTCTGAGCTAAAGCTGTCCCACATGTCACCCCTTTTGAGGCTGGGAACCCCCCTGTGCTGGGTGCTGCACAGATGGGGGACAAAAAGACACTTCCTGCCTCAAGGCACTGGGATGCCAAGCAAGGGACAAGAGACAGCAGATGGATACCAGCAGACGGGGGAAGTGTGAGGAGATGCTGAGACATTATTCGGCAAAGTGGCTGGCAGCCATCTCAGCAGCCCAACCTCTTCAGGTGCCCATGAAGGAGCCAGGGGTGAGGAGGAGCTCAGCAGCAGCTGGGCGGATGGCTTTCAGTCTTGGCTAATTAAACCAGTAAATGTGACAGTGACATTGGGGTGTCTCCCACTAGGTTGCTTCTCACCAATCCAGCTCTCCTTTAACCCCAACCTGAGAAAAGGCAGGAAAGAGAAATGTCCCTGCATCTTGTCCACCCTGACAAGAGTGCTGGGGAAATACCTGGCTTGGAAGGGTCTGCATTCCCTGTGCAGGGAAGAGAAAGCTGACAATGTCTGACAGAGGCTGTAAATACAGCTGGGGAAATCATTTTCCTCCATTTCTTTGCTTCAAGATGACCCTTAGCAGATAAAAGGGTAAAGCTCTCATTTTTTCACCTGCTGAGGATTTGGTCCTGTGAGGGTAGCCAGAAGAGACATTTAGCCACCGATGTAACATCCTTTCCCCACCAAGCCTGGAAGCTGTGGCAGCCCAGAAGACCTCCTCACTGCCACCGGGTGGAAATAATGCCGCAGGGCGGCAGCAGGGAAGGCACTTGAGGAGCTGATGATGATGATTACAGCGAGTAAAACTGTCCATAACCATCCTAACTACAGGATCAGGCTGCAGCGAGGTTGGAAAGAATCTGACATCCTCAGCGACAGCATTTGGTGTAAGTGCCGGCCTCATTTTAACCCAATTGGTGCTCTTAATGAGTGGATGTATAGGCATCAAGGAATATTTTCCTGCAGTGACTACATAAGGATTGAATTGACTGAAATTCCTAGTGTGAGACAGTCTTCGTATATGTTATGAAGAATTAGTATTTATAGACACTTTTAGCTGGGAATTTCTATACAGAGGTATATTTGCATTTTTGGAAAAGAACTTTTTAAGGACTTTCTGCTTTCTCACTAAGTAGACATAACTTTTCATACGCAGCATATAATATGAAAGGGTGATTACTGTCACATTTACAGATATTTGACCAAAGTGCACACAATAGATTTATTTTTACATTCTAGTGGTTACATTATCCAGGAAAAACAGAGACATGCACATGACTACATTAAAGATTTAGGGCTCTATCCTGCACCATTTAAGTCAATGGGAGTTTGTCACTTGATTTTAATGGAAGCTAGATAGGGGCTTATATGCCAATGTAATGCGGCTGTTAAGGATTAAATAGAGACACAAATGGGTCAATATATTGGTGTCTTCTAAGTGCTAAAATTGTACTTTGTGATACCTATTGTAATTTTTTGCATCGTCTTTGCAGTGGCAGCCATGCTGCTGTTAAAGAACAGGTTGTGTAGGGTACCAGTATTCACTGTGTAGTAGTGACACCTTCAGGTGGCTACCAAAACCAGTTGCCTCTGTGCAAGGTGATGCACATGCATGTGTGGAGAAAGAAATCTTTACTGAGGGATTTGATGATGTGACCAAGGACATACAGCGTATCAGTGATGGAGATGGCAGTGAACTCCAGGGAGTGCAGCTCCAGGGAGAAATCAGAACTACAGACCTGCAGACAATTAAAGAAGTGTAGCTTGGGAGGTTTGGGTTAAAAAAAAAAAAAAAAAGAGAAAAAAGGTCATGTGAAGCTCAGAAAGTAGTTTCTTTTATTTCTAAGTTAAAAACAAACACCCAAAGTATTTTGCTTTTGAGGACTTTCTTGTTGGGGCATCTTGCACCTATACATAAAAAATGATAACAAAATCAACTTCTGGTTATTTAAGAAAGGAAGTTATTCCCACAGATAAACTTCAGTGGGTTTTTTTTAGATAATCAAAGAAAATGTTTTGACTTTATCCTTTTTATGTCCTGCTTGAAACAACTTGCCAAATTTCCTCCAAATCTGTGAACAGCTTTCCTTCCTGCTAAGCTATTTTTCCTCTACAAATATCAGCTGACAAAAAAAATCATGAAGTCTAGTCATCAAGCTAACAGTCTCCTCTCAGTCTCTCCAAACTAAGCAAAAAGTAGACAAAATAGAGAAGAAATTAGAAAAGAGACAAAGAGGACAGAACAAAAGCAAAAAGGATTTCTTCTTCTCTTAAAGTGGCAGCCTGGAGTATAGGAATATTACTCCAAGATGCACAAGAACCACTAGAAACAGCCACCTCCATATGAACAGAGAAAGTGCCGTACTCTGCCTCCATCTAATACGTGAGATTTATAAGTGCTTCAGCTCCCCAGAGGCACTCAGGCATATTGCTATATATAGGACTGTTCCCAGATTACAGAATGCCTTCCCTTGACTGTAGCATTATCAGACCACAGGGATTTTTTTCGTCTTTAGGTTTTTTTAAAACCAGCTCACTCCAAGCTATTTCCTTTTGTTTGCTTCACCACGAGCGTTAATCATTGCATGGAAATGGGTTCAATGTCCAGTTCAAAAGCAATCCTAGGCAAATACAGATAAATATCTCCTCCTGTGAAGTGACAATATTTGTGCAACACATAACGCAGACAATAGATCTGTTTTCTGAATGAGTTAGCTGTAAAATCAGTCAGGGCCCTGCCTGGCATTGAGCTGTGCCTCTACTGGGGCTGAGGCTGGGCAGCAGTGGGGGCTGCAGATACCGAGTTTGGAGCTGGTGGAGGTCCTCACAGGTGGCCAGTATCACCCACATCTTGGGGTATGCTGCGTGCATCCCATCCACACTAGATCCATGGAGAACATGAGAATCATGGCTACCAGCTCTCACTCAGACTGTTTAGCTCATCAAGCCATTGTTTTAACCTGAAGTATTCACAAGAACAGCATCCATTGTCCCTACAGGAACAGTGAGGATGGGAACTGGGCATGGCCTACTACCACTCCCATATAGGACGTGATTTTTCACCTTTTGGGGAGGGCACAAACAGATCCTGCAAGACTGCTGAGTCCCCTCTGTGAAGAGCTGTTTTCTGTTTCCCTTTGATCTATAGGGAAATAAGGCTTTTTGGCCTCCTTCACTCCTAACTGGTGAGTGATTTCATATGCCTCTGCTTCTACCATCACTGGCCCCTCCTCCATTTCTTACAGTTTTTTTCCCTGCTTTCCTCTCCTTCCCTGTCATTATTTTTGTCCAACAGCTATTTGTTCAGTAATCTCCCCCAAGAGATTAGCACACTAATAGGCAGTCAACAAAACAAGAAAGAAAGAAAGACACAGTACTTAAAGGATGAATACTTGGGAGAGAGCATCAGTCTTTTGATGTCCTGATTCCAGTCGGGTTTATTTGCTATATATACGTCTATAATAACTATACATCTTCGTACAGCTGTCCTACTGCTCAGAGATTTCCAAGTGCTTTGCAAACCTTATACCTCTCCTTCACTTGTGGGGAGGAGAAAAGCAGACGTTCCCAGTACCCAAAGTGGTACCTCGAGGCACACAGTGGCTCACAGATAGTAGGACAGCTTAGCTGCAGAGTCAGTCCACCCATTTCACATGTTTTCCTTCCATCTATGCCAACAGCCCCCATTCTGAAAATAGCTCCACACCTTCCACTTTAACCCCATGGTTGTTCCCATTCAAGGCAACAGGAGTCCAGGTCTCCTGATGGTTGGATAAATAACACAGTGCAGAACTGGGGCCCCATCTCCAAACACAGATGCTGTATTTCGCTCAGTCATGGCTGGCTAAAAGAATATCATCTGATCTTTAGTGACCCTACTGCGCTGAGTGGATAACAGCCAGGAATTTAATATATACACAGAAAAAGGCAGGGGAATTCAAGGGGGGAAAGATGGTTGTAACGGCGTCGCATTTTGCAGCGTGGTATGGCAACAGCTGCGAGTACGCTTTTTAAAGGAAGTTTAGCTTTGCAAGCATGCTCCTTCTTTGGTGGCTGCTTTTGCTTTGTTTCTCCTCAGACAAACTCTTCTTTTAAACTGGCAGCAAAGACTTACTTAGGACTGCATTAGGGGCTTTTGAAAACACCCTTTTTTTTTCTTCCTGGAAATTGATACCACACACTTGGGCGATTTTATTTTTTTTAACAGATTGGTAGGCATTCATTTCATTTCCCCCTTGTGATTTTATACAGAACACTTTTTCAGGCAGATCTTTTTGCACCCCTCTAAAGCAGTCAATGAAACTGTTCGCGTGCATATAATTAAGCACAAAGCTGGGAGGGGGTGGGAGAAGCAAAAGCTACAACAACCTAATAATTTAATCTGAAAAATCCTCCAGATTGTTAATATTCTGAAGTAGCAAATCCTTTTGAACAGAATTTCAAAAAGTCATGCCTGCTTCTAACAGTCATTTTAAATACCTACAAATTTGAGAACATATGGAAGCTAATAATTTTAAAGTGTTAATAACATCATACATTCTGCCCCTCGTTCGGCCCTGATCCTGCACAGCTGAAGCCAATAGAAGCTTTATTATTGACTTTGTTGAGCATATGATGAAGTACTTAATGGGGTGCAGCCTCACTCAAGTCAAATGGATTGCATGGGCATAGCAGATTTTGTCCCTGCACTTCTGATAATGTGTAGCGTAAAAAACACCTATCAGACTCTAATATCCAGAATCCATAGAAGTACTATAGGGTGACTTGTACCTGGGGAAAGAAAATGCAGGAGTTAGGGTCAGCAGGAATAAGTCTTACATCTTCACAGTAATGTAAATATTTTAGGTATCAAATTTCCTATGACTCCTTCCCAAGGATTGGGGCAACAGAGTTATACCTTGTGATTCCCAGTGTACACAGAAGAGGGAGTTATTATTAGAGTTCGGAAGGGCATGAAATTGCTTCTTTTGATTCCAAAGAAAACAAGAAATTGGAGTTTAAAGGTTAATAGAACTTTATTGCCATTTCTGATACATTCAGAAAAATGGAAGAGACCCTCCCAAATTAAAATGCTGGATAAAAAAAATCTCAAGACATTCAATCGTTTTACCTCAAAATGGATCATTTTGAGATTTGCAGTTGTTGCTTTGCAATTATTTCAGTCTTTGAGATTCAGATTTTCTTAGTTAACACACAGACTGGAATATAAAAAAAAAAAAAAATATATATATATATATAGTGAGATTCTGATATATTCTCACATGTTCTGGAGCTGGTTTTAGGAAGCACAGCAAAACACACGAGGCATGTAGAAACTGGAAGAGATAGCAATACCAAAAAAAGAACAGCAAAATGGTTCTTTGAGTATGCACATGGCACATTTAGTTATTTTGAGGGTCAGGTTTCAAAATAGTCCTTTAAATTTTGCTTTGCTTGCTATTCATTCCCATTCACCTTCTTCTGGAGTTCAGTGAACGTAGGTACTAGCTTTATAAACGAAGATTATATCCTTGAGGGTTTCTTAAAAAGCTTTTCAACATTGAAGATGTAAAGGGAATAAAGAAAAATGAAAGAAATATGTTTCTTTCTTAAGAACCTAGGTACAGCCATACTGATTCCAAGGTGTGGAGAACACAAGGCTTTTCTGCACCCAGCAGTGGCCACAAACACATGTCCAGAGAACAGTAAGAACAAGGCAAGTGTATACAATACCTCTCTCTGTCATTCTCCCAGCCTCCCATTGTTTGAAACCCAATGGATTTCCAAAGCTTGATGTTACTAATTTCTTCATGTAATGAACTTTAATGAGGAATTTCATCATTTTGTGCAATTTCCGTAATTCTTTAAAACTTAGTACTGTATGTGCACTATGTATTCCACTTGTAGTCCATGCCTCTGGTCAACAGAGAGAAGAAAAGTAATTTAGTGGGCACAGAAAAGACTTAAGCAGAGTATTTTGGAAGCACTCAAGGAAATACCAGTCTAGAGACCTAGATGGAGCATACAAGGTTTGAATATGCCTTTTAGGACTGATTGTAAGGATATACACCTCCAGTATAAGAAAAAGAATTATCATATAATTCTTTGGAGAAATGGTACATCTGGAACCAGATCAAATGCCTGCAGTAAAAGCTGAATCCATGTAAAATTCACCCCCGTTTAATGTTTCATTCTAAGCATCAGGCTCAGATAGATTAGATTTAAAGTCCATCCAACATTTCAAATGAGTCTGGAGTTTGAAAGAAACAGGGAGGACTTTTGCTCTTGCAACATTATCTTGTGGATGAAACACTGGTGAGTCTTTCACTTGGAACCAGCTATCAGTTCTCAAAACAAAACTTGAGCAAGTGTGACTGGAAAGAACAGAATATGATTTTTTTTGTTCATATTTTTATCATGCCTGTGCAACATTTACCAAATTAAAGGCTGGGATATTAAAAGCAGTGACCACATTTACCAGAACTTCTGTAACAAGATCTTTACAGCATCTAACATCCCAAGGAAAGATTCATTTCTATAATTACCTTCCATAAAATGTTTAAAAGTTTAATTCCCTCTTTGTGCCTGTGAACAGTGCAATAACAGCCTCTTGCTATTTGCATTTTCTGGCCCAGGCCCACATCAAAGGCAGCAGTACAAAATTAAGGAGTGCTTTGGATTTCTATTCAAACCACTCTGTATTCCAAACCTGAGCCCCTGCCTTCCCTCATCCCAGGTAGACATTTGCATCCTTTAAATGATCTTGTTTATTCTATGTGTCGGAATATAGTTATCTGAATATTAATTATGGTTTTAGTGAAGTTCATCGGTTGAGTGCAGGAATTGAGAATTCTTCCTTCAGTCGCAGCCACCTGCTTAGATTTCTGTGTTTATCTGCTTCACTGAGTTTAAATCAGTTTCTGTAAGTGAAAGTCTGTTGCTTTGAGCAGATGTTAATGCTCAGAAATAGTGTACAGTCTGCCATTAGCATATGTAGCATAATGCTAATAAATAGAGGCATGTACCACCCTTGAAGGTGATTCTGATTTCAATGGAAGATCTCCCCCCCCCCCCCCCATCCTGCCAGCCCCTTTCCTTAGGGGACCCTTCAGCATATACAGCTGTTACAAGTGAGGGACCTTCCTCCCACCCCCGGCAAGACCTTAGCAAATGGTCCATTCTGTTTATGCTACATTTGGATGATTAATGATATTGTATATTGTAACTAAATTGTACTGCTATTATCATCAGGTCACTGCTGACAATTAGATATATCATCTCTGGGGTTCATATACAGATAACCATTTTAACTATGTGGATAAGTAAAGGCTTGATGGTGTCCTAATGCTAATGTAAATATTACCGCATATTGGAAGTCAGTAATGCACCATATATGGGGATTGCATTACACAACAGCAGCCATCAGGCAGCTGAAGCTGGTGTGATTGTTGCGACAGTGGTTTTCTACTTTATCCTCCCAGTTAATTTTTTTTTTTCTCTCCCTAAGGATTTGGAATAATCCATCTGTAAAACATGACAACCATTTAGGCTCAAAGTGACTCAATAGCTTTCAAGTAAAACTGTAATCAAACTGATTTGGGATGTCTTGGGTGTTAGCAGGATAGAGTTAGGTGCCTCTGTGCCCTCCTGGCTCCCTGCTCTGTGCAGTGCTTTGAGCTCCAGCCCTATAGCAGAGTCACTGGAAAAAGAGGTGTTGTTAGAGCATTGCCAGTTTAGCCAAGATCAGGAGGAGATCCAAGAAAACCAGGTCCTGAAAAGTGTCTTCATGTTTTGTCTCAAGAGCAGATCAACACTCCTAAGCCTGACAGATGCAGATAGCCATTTGAAAGAGATATTGAGTCAAGATGAAAAATTTGAGGAAGGACTTACTGCAGAAATGCAACATTACAACTTCTGGCTAAAGTTGAGAGTATACTGAAAAGGTTTGGAGGAGCAAGAATTCAAATGAAGTGAATCTTCTGCCCCTTCTACTATTCATCCATCAACAGCTGGCATGTGTCATGTTAGGGGTCAGACTGGAAATTAATTATTCTTGCTAATATTGAGGAACCTTATTGCACCAAACCTTATCTTCTTAAATCCTGATATATACCAGGAGCAAAGAACACAGAAGTCATTGCAATAATACTAGCAGAAAACTGGAACGTGATAAGAATCAGCTTTACAGGCCTTGTATTTCCATGAGTCTAATTCCCATTTCATAGGGAGGAAAACACAGCAATCTGCACTCAAAGAGAAGAGAATAGCTGGATCAGAGCTCCCAGCTGATTTATACTCACAATTTCCTTCTGAGATAGCAGCAGTGGATGTGAAAAGCAAACTCTACCAATAATTCTGTTCTTCCACCAGTGTGAAAAGAGAAAGATTTTCCTAAACCCAAGAAATTACTAGAGTCAGATTTGATTGGACAGTGGTTATTTTTAAGTGGTTTGAGCTCAGCTCCCCAATTCCATCATTTCATGTGGGTGATGTTTCCCATTTTACACAGAGAAAGGCATTAAAAAGGAGAAAGTTTTTGCAGAGAAATAAAGGTACAAGCCTGAGATCCCAGCTCAGTGATTATAGCATACCTTGTCTGCCAATTAAATGATATTTTGTAAAAAACAAACAAACAAACAAACAATAAAAAAACTGCAAGGCAATGCTAGTTTATCTTCTTTGAGAGCTGAGTTCATGCTGCAGGAGCAGATCTCCTGTTGGTAAATTTTTACAGATACCTAGAACCTGAAAAGAAAACTTCAGCAGATCCGAGTGTACTCAGGACTGTGCTATGTGAACACAGAGGTGATAGCAAATAAGACCTTGTGATATCAGCTCCTTACTAATCATCGCAGATTGAATCATCATTTCACTCAACAGCCTGCACCTCCTGGGCAAGGGATTCATCCCCAAGACATCATTTGGGTCTCTGAGGAGAAGCACCCAGTATCTGCAGGCCTCAAAGCAAAAAAGCAGAATTTCTCCCTCCGCTCCTAGCATACCGCTGTTGTAAAATCAGCCCATTTAACAATTTAAGAGACATAAAATAGCAACTGAGCTGTATCAATTCATTTTTATTCTACTGATGTTCCCTTGCCCACTGTTTGCACTTACTGATCTGCAACTAAAGGAGAAGGCCAGAAACAGGAAAGAATAAAGGTAAGCCTGAAAAGCGCTGCTGTTCTAGAGCAACATAAAACACAACTTGAAGCTGGAGGGCAGAGGAGGGACAAGGAAGCAGAGCAGCAAGAAGAAAGGAGACTAGAGAAAGGGATAGAGAATTAGAGACAGAGCAAACAAGATTAAGTTTCATCTGACTTATTGGATGTACACTCAGAAAGCAAAAGACAGGGAGAGGAAGGGCAGAGGGGGAGAACATGAACTGCAGCAAGTTCTGTCCTGAGGCTTCATGCAATGGTTTTGTCAGAGACTCTCTGAGGCTGGTGCCACTTCATATGATGTGTTGCTTTAATGAAAGAAGGAGGGGGACAGGAGTGAAGGGAAGAAGAAAAAGCAACTGAGACTCACTGTCTCTTCCTCGGTCTCAGTTTGCGGAGACCTATTGGCCATAACTCTTGCAGGGCAAATAACAAGCGTTCCCCATCCAAATGTAAGCACATTGGCACTTAATCCTATTTTATAAAGGTTATAGTTTTACATAAATCACTTGCTCTAAATGCACTTTAGTCATCCTCTTCGTGTTAAGTTTCCCTTTAAGCCTAACTAGGCAAGGAGGATTTCTCCCACTGGCCCTCTGGACATGACGCCACCAAGATTGAACTATGCTCTCCATCTTTAATATTCCTGGAGGGATTCGTCTGTAATGATGTCAGGGGCTAAGCATATTCCCTTGCCAGGGCGGGGGAATTAAATCCGTCCTTCCCCTGTCTAGCTCAGGTCCAGCCAAGATAAAAACAAGTTGTTCAGAGAGCAGAGAAAACTGGTGATTCTTCACTTTTGATGTCTTGCTCTCCATGCAGATTCCCTAATGTCTACTAAAGGGTGAGCTTAGTAGCCTTTTCTTCAGTGATTTCACTATCAGTCATCCCGTTAATGAAGTTTATAATAGTCTTCAAGACCTCTCCTCTCTATCATATTGTGCTGAATTTGCCCAGTAAGTTTCAGTGTTACATAGGAAGGACAGACTGACAGACAGAGCTACCCTTGGGTAGGCAGACACTCTCTGGGTACTTGAAAAAACACATTTTCTTAAGAAATCAACTTAAAAGGTGCTCACTGGCATAATTACTGCAAGTCATCTGTGCATTTTCATGCAGATGCATCCCTGATGAGGAAGGCATATTCCAGACCCTGTACATTTTCTTAACGAGTTCAATGCTTGTTTCCTAGCAGGGTATGCAAGATGTTGAATCGTCAAGCATCCAGGGAACTTCATGAGCTTGGACCAATGACTTTATGAACCTCAGAGCAGAGGTACACTCCTCCTGCTGTTCCCTTTGTTTTTTTGAAAGAGTTTTTCAGGGCAAATTTCCCTGCCATGGACATTGGAGCTTCATGTGGTAATTTAGATTCAAAAGAATTAAAAATAACTATGAGAGAGTGAAGGAAATAAAAGCAGATCTTGTGCTAGGCAAGGGGTAACAGTGAAATATTCATATACTCAGGAGTGTAAGATGTTTGGTTTTGTTTCTGTAGGTGAAATTTATACTGGTATCTCCAAGCTCACATACAACCTCATCTAAACATCAGCCCAGCCATTCCCAGAAATGCCTCAGTTAAGAGTAAGAACATGACTCTTGCTGTGTTAGGAGGTACTTGAAACAGAATGAGTTGAAGCACTGTAAGAGTACACAGCAGATCATAACATAGACAATCCCTGTCCATGCCTGGTCTGACCTACAAAGGGGTTTAAGTTTACGCTTAAGTATGCAGTATGGACAACCAGGGGCCTAGTAGAAAGCAGGTCTGACTGCACTGAGTTGTCACATGGGTCACTCAAGAGCACTAAAGTAGTTTCTTTCTTATTCCTTGGTGTTCTTGGTATGAAATACCTCACTAAGAACATTCTTTCAGGTTCCATCTGAGACATCTGAATGTGCTGGGAAACACAGAAAATATGAAATGTTTTTTTGGCCAATAGAACTTGAATTGTTTCATTTAATATGTTTGGGCAATCCCTGTGGTGTCTCTCCCTAGGGCAGCTTTAACTTAAATATCTCTTCTCTACCCAGACACCTATTTTCATAAAATTTCTTCTAGTTTAGTTACTGAGATTTTTGACATAGTCAAGTTATCTGAGGACAGATAATAGGTACAGAAATCACTAGAATGGAGAAGTGGAGAGTTAGGGACAGTGACACCACCATCATATAGGTTTTGTCTTCTGAAAACCAAACTAAAAATGCATCTTTTTTTATGGAGAGAATATAAATGAGTAACATCATCTGTCAGGCAGGTTGCCCCAATCAAGACGTTTTGATTCCTCTCCACAGAGTAGTTTCTGGTAGCCTGCAAGGATACACAGTGTCCTGAATTTCCAGTGAGAAATTCAGAAATCTTTTTTAGTTTTGCACTAACACAGAGTAAATCTAGTCCTTGGGTTTAAAATACAATTAATGAGTTCTGGGTCTAAATAAGATCTTCTGTCTAGCATCAGAGGAGAAGATGATATGGAAAGGGAAGTGTGTGTTTTGGTCTTTATGGTCTTACAGCAGGCAGGAAACAATATGTGACTTCTAGTCAACTGATTCCAAACGAAGTGACAGTGAACTAAATTCCCATCATCTGATTCAGGACACTACTGTAATCAGATGATGCTCCACTGAAACCAGTGTTGTTTAACTCTTCACACCAGCTCTGATTCTAGCTCCAAACTCCAGATAATTGTAAGAATCTTCTAACATCACCAACAAACACCCTATGTAAGAGGAAAGTTGAGAACAGATAGGAAATGAAAAGGTTGAACTCCTCTGTAGAGAGCAACTGCACACCTATGCAATCCTTAAGACCTTTATGTCAGCCTCAGCTTAAATAGCTGTATAAACCTGAACAGAGGAATGAATTTCACTCACAAACAAGCATGAAGGAAAACTCTACTTGCCAGTCAGTGATGATTCATGCTTTAGCAAATTCACAGGAAGTTCAAAGCTCACTAGTTCTGTCACCAGCTTTGCACAGCTGGGAAAAACTCCATTTCCTTGCAATAGTAATGACATTCTACTACAAGAGTAAGAATAAATTTGTTTTCTATGAGATAACCAATAGAAATAATTCATAACTTTGTCTTATGTGATATAGTTGTGTCTGAAAAGCTCAGCTGCAATCAATGCCCCACAGTGCAAGGTGCTGTTCATATTTAAAAAAAAATGCAAGCCAAAAGAAACAGAAGAGAGCAAGTCATACACTCAAGGCCATGTAGCAACTCAGCAACCAAGGGAAAAAAAATGAACTAAATTTTTTTTGTCCACCAGCCCAGTGTTCCTTATGCTGTACCATGTAACTGTGCCATCAGTGAGGTCAGCAAGAGTTTTATATACTTATACACTTTCCATCATCAAGATGCAAGAGTAACTCACAAACTATACGCCTAGAAAGAAAAAAACTGTTTCTGTTCCCAGTTTACATAAGAGAAATTGAGATATAGGGAAAAGCTACAGCTACAGCTGCAAATAAAGAAAAATTCTTGGACCATTTTTTGTGGTGCTTATGTCCCAACCTCAAAAGCCCTGCTCAGTTTCTACTCAACCCCAAAAGCATCTATTCTATCAGCAGAAATATGCCTTCTCTAACAATCCATGCTTTGGAACTGGGCACAGATCTCAGGTCTCCTCTGAGTTGCATAAATCCCCTTACCAGAGCCTCGTTCTCTCAAACACTCTCTGATCCAGAACCAAGATACAAGAAGCAGCAAAACATGTTTATTCCATACTAATGCAGCACCTAAAGCACCGTCTTGATTCTTTTTGGTGAGCATCATATGCTTTGGGAACGCTCGTAGATGTCACATAAAATCACTAGTATGTACTTAGTGGGGTACTCAGTCACTCACCTGTAGCAGTCTAGAAAGCCACCTCCAGCACCAGCATCCCCTAGCTATGTTTAGCACACCCAGGTCAGCTGCCTCCCTCCTCTGTGACTGAAATCCCCAACCAAAAACCCTCTTTCTCCCCATATATACATGAGACAAATGTTCATCTGAAACATTTAGGGCATTGAGTTTTTTGTGAATTTTCTGTTAAATTCTCCTTGTCACTAAAAATCAGGCTAGGTCATGGAAACATAAAGCTTGTAGTTTCTTTAACAGCTGACAGAAAAACATCCCTTCTTTGCAGAGAAAACTAGGCTGGGGTCAAGGACAGAATCAAGGTACTATTTTCTAAAACATTGATTTGAACCTACTTTACACTTAAAGTAAAAAAATAGAAGACGATAAACCCTAAAAATGAATCAGCAAAAAACACACTCACCATTTAAAAACTTACAGAAATATAGTAAATCTAAACTATTCACATTAAGGTCTTTCTGCTGAACCAGCCTAGGAAGACTTTTCTTCTCAAGGGGACGCCAAAGTCACTAAGGTTTGTTTACCCCCCTCCTGAAAACATCTCTGGAAAGCATCTCAGCTGGAAGGTTGACTTAGATTTGAGACAGACACACATGCTGAGCTGCTCATGCGAGAGACCTCATGCAGTTATAGTGACATGTCACACCTGCTCCATCTTCGCATGTGTAAGCCCCATACTGCATCTGAGCCACATGGAGGCACTTCCATGTTCTGGTCCCTTCTTTTGGCTGTACAGCCATAACTCAGAGCCACAAGGCAGGGTACAGCAGTACATACACTGTTCAGAAAACAAAGCAATAAAACCACAATGTTATCACTAAAAAGCAGGAGAGTCCTCAACACTTCTGAAAGGCGAGTGACAAGAAATTCTTCCTTCCCTCTGTGCAGAAAGAGCACTGGTGCCAATGACTTCTATCGCAGCAACTGACGAAAAGGAAATACCAGTTTTGTGCAGTCACAGAATAAACACTAGATTTAGAAAACATTGTCCACATGCTATCAACAGGTATTTCATGTCTATACTCCTCAACACTAAACACTGCATAAGACTCTCCCATCAGGTATCTCCCTTAGATATCTCCAGGTTTACCCAACATTTAAAGTCAATTTCTTCCCTTTCTCCTCTCACTCTGGGAAGGTATCAGCCAGGCAGCTGCTATCTTTACTACCCAAGCACTTCATACTGTTTTCCTAAAATCCACCAAGTTATTCCTTGAAAATTGCTCTTTTTCCTATCAGGATTACTTAAAGAAAGGACATCAGCACAGGGTTAGGACAAAATGGGTTTATTTCATACAGTTAGGAGATGGAATAGACCTGTTTTGTTCACAAATGAAGGTGGACCTTGTGAGGTTCCTTTGGAAAGCTCTGCTCCTGTCCTTGATAGTTCTCCAGGCTGAAGTGGTTCCACCTGGCAGCAGGAGCTCATTGCAAGATCAAACCTGATTCCCACTCACTGCATTTGTCATGCAGGTTCCCAGCTGGTGTAAATTAGCATTACTTTGCCAAAGTCAATAAAGCTATAGAGATCTTATACAGCTGAGGTGTTGATAAGACAGTTCCCTTTTTCCTGATCTGTTTCTCTCAAAAGCTGTTCTACATGAATGTATGCTCTATATTCAGTCAAGGTGATGCAGAGTTGCATCTATAGAGTTATTTAGATAGTAACCTGTTGTTGAAATCACTTTAGAGATATCTACCTGACTCTGGTTTTGGATTTAGCTCTTAGTTATGAAGAAATAAGTACTTTCCATTTCTTCATTTATGAATGTAATTTTATATCTGAAATATGCTACATAGAATGTAGTATTCTAACTATTTTCTTTCAGGAGGAATAAGAGATTCTCTTGTTAAGTTAGATCTCTCAGGTAGCATTTCTTTAAACTGCTAAGTAATGCGTAAGCTTTGAAATTCACTTCCACTGGAAGTAAACAAAACATCAGGAAAGTTAATGAGTGGGAAATGTATTTGCTGTTCACTGGCAGTAATGTTTAAAAAGCCTGATTCCTGGAGTAGCCCCTACTTTCTTACAACTCTTCAACTCTATGTAAGAAGTTAGCATAAGTTTTAGAAAACTGTACCAAACAGGCTGTGGAGTAAGCCCCATTTATAAGCTTAACAGACTTGCTTGTTCTTTGAATCTTGCTTGGCTTTATCACTACTGATGTACCTATTAGTATTTCATTGGGGAAAAAAAAAAAAAAAAAAAAAAGCAAAGCCCAGTTAGAAAAATAAAAAACAAACCCTCAAACCCTCCCCCTTCATTTATGTTTTTAGAAATAACAACAACTATAGTAAATGCCTACTGAGAACACTTAAAAATAATCTTTCCAATACTTAATAGTTGTTTATATTTAATTTCCCCTAAAGACACTTGGAAAAGCAATTTACTCAAGAAGCAGGAGCACAAGTTCAGGACAACCCCAGAAGCATCACATAATAGCATCTAAACAAGCCCCCGATGTCCTTTCTTTTCATCATTTCTTTCCCCCAAGCTGTATCTTGTTAAAGTTTCCCTACAGTAAGACCACCTTCTAGCCTGCTTTGTGGGGGGATGACCCTTTAAAATAAGGAGCAGAAACATTACAAAGGCCCTAAAGGGTCCATTTTGCAGTAGGCAGTAGACTGCTAAAGCTCTTTGTTCCAGATGGTGAGTATCCTTAATTCTTGTTTGTGAGCTTTGAGTTGGATTGTGTGTTCTCAAACAAAGCTAGTTTTGCCTATTTCCCCCACTTCTTGAAAGCTTAGAAGTTCTGTTTTTCTTTCCTAGCTGAATTTTTTTTTCTCCTGAAAATTGTTCCAACCCACCTCTCTAACAAATCATCTCTGAGCAGACTTCAAACATGGAGGTTTTTTGTTTTCTGAAAGCTATAGATAGACCTGTTCTTGCACAGTCACTTGAAAGTAATTCTCATTAATACAATATGTTAAATCCTGATCTTGAGAAGACTTTGATCTGTGGGCTTAGGAGCTCTTCAGGATGGGATCTATCCATTAAGAAAAGGTTTCTTAGGACAATGAATTTGTGTATTAGGGCCTAGAGCTGTTAGTTTAAACACAAGTAATAAGATGAGGTTATTTCAGGATGTAAGTCTATATATAGGATCACATTTCCAGGCTTATGCTTTTACCTATGCAACTGTTTTACTCTTAAATCCCCACGTTCCACTCCTGTACAGTTCTTGGGCACTGTTTTATCCCTCTAGGATGTTAATAAGCCTCACTTGCAAGGAACAGAGCATTAGTCTTTGATGGGTAGGTAGATTAAATATGCACGCATAATAGTAAATATTTATTTAGGTACCTGAGCTATTCTGATTAATGGCTGCATTTTTCTTTTAAACGATTTGAGTACTTTTTAATGGCAATTAATTAGTATTTATGGCATGATTATTTAATTTATTTCACTCTTCTGCTGCTAGTACTGTCAGAGAAGCTGGAAACTCCAGGTTTTTACAGTTTTTTCAGGTTGGTAAATATTAGAGTTTGTTTCTGTCTTCCATGTGCCTGGGGATGCACAAACCAGCATGTCTCTGCTCTATTTCCTGGCACTTATTTACCAGCAGCAGAACTGCCATCCAGGGAAATAGGACTCTGATCCTGCAAGCACTTCATGAAGTTTTTTAACTTTAAGTACACAAATAAACTTGTTGTGGTCAGCAGTGGCATAAGGATTACATGCATAAGTTTCCAGAATTGGGACCTCTAGGTCTCTCTAGTGACCTGCTTAGCTTGCAGTAATAATGGGGCAGCTCTCAATGGACTTTGCATAGAGATACCAAATGCCATAATCTGGCTTTGTAGGCCATATGTAACTAGTGGCAATACAATTTATTTTTGCCCCCAATTGCTGAAGTTCAAGGAAAATAAATAAGGCTTTCATGAAAAAGGAAAAAAAAAAAACCCTTTCTGCATCAGCTGCGGTAGGTGTGTTCACTACAGAAAATATGAGGAAAGAGGACATAGCAATATGTTTCTCCTTTCTTTTGCCTGAAAAGTCAGCTGCAGTGACTACAGGAATCCATCTCTTGGACTTGACATTGTTGTGCAGGGACCTTGTATTGACTGCTGAGCCCTGAAAGAATCTCCAGTGTTGTTATCATCACAAAAGCATACTGATTTCAAAAAGCATTATTTCTACTTTGGGTGATGATTTGGAAGTCAGATGGGGTTTGCTGTTGGTCTCATAAGCGGCCTGAGTTCTCCCTTGGTCTGTGGCATCCTTCAGCAATTTGATTTTTTTCTGGTGGCTTTTGTTTGTTTAATTGTTTATTTTTTTTTTTTTTTATTTTTTTTTTTTTCTTTTTATGTGGGCTTGTTTTGGTTCTTGTTTTGGTTTTTTATTTGTTTTGTTTGGTGGTTTTGTTTTGTTTTTCTTTTGTTGTTTGGGTTTTCTTTTGTTTGAGGCTTGTGAGTTTGTAAATAAGACCAATACAGTAGGAAGTCAAAACTTTGGAGATTCCAGTCCTGTTCCAAATTTGGCTGAGACAGCTTCAGAGGTGCAGGGCTCCTGTGTTGATCTGGTTACAGAAATTGATATCACCTGTGGGAAAACTTAGTCTCCTTGTTGAGTGAGGGGCTCAGCACCTTGCCTGCATCAAGCAGGGCTGGAGGCTATCAACCAGGAATGAGTTGATAAAAGAAGTCCTAGTAAAGAGTGTGTGAGGCAATTAGTACCAAGGGATAAATCCTACACAGACAGATCTCTTGTTCTCTCATCCCCTATGTGCCCCTCCCTTGATAGCCCCAAGTCAAAGCAAAGCAAACAGATTGGGGGGGGAGGAATACGATTAGTTGCAGAGCCACCAGAAATCCAAACAATATTCCACCACGGGTTCTAGGCCAGCACACTAATTTATCGAGTGCATGGTGCTGTTGGAAGTGGCCCGGTGTGCTAACTCGGCAATAGATCATGATAAAAAATGTAAGTGATCCGTTATCGCCAGGTTAATGCGCTTTACTAAGCAACTCTGCCAGCTCGACAGAAACATCATTACATAATGATAATGATGCTTTGCAAACAGAAGCTGGAGGCTGGTGGGGAAGTGGGAATGAGACCTCAAGCTCTGGGATATCGTGAAACTTCCTGGGAAAAAAGGAGTAGGCTTTCAATTCATTTAAAAATAAAAATAGGAAAGTGAAGTGAGTCAAGTTTCAAAAAGCAAAGATGTTAAGGAATCATTAGCTCAAAGTAATGAATGCTTTTTTTTTTTTTTTTTTTCCAGTTCATCTGCCTGATTAGGAGTGTTGATAACCATGAAATTCACCAGATACTTGCTATTGTTTCATTTCTCAAGAGCTGACAGTGCTGTTCAGATCTGGATGCACTTTGCTGATAATGTGGATGAATCAAAAAACCATCTTCCTGCCTGGCACATGGGCTCTTACAGGCTTGGAAGAGAGTCTGATGCTGGCAGGCAGGAAGAAGGGAAAGTGCACATTGCACACCGCCTCTGGGACATGGATGCAGGGGGAGCACATCAGCATGTACAAGTATGAGAGGCAGAGGGAGGCAGGGTGTTGGACACCAAGAAAGATGGTGACACAAATGGGGCAATAGGCAAAAATAGAGTACAGGAGTGTGGTACTGATAGAGTGTGTGCAAGCTGAGCGTATGCACAGGCAGTTCCCTGCCTGAGATAAAAACCCTCTGTGTGGAGTCTCTGAGAGTGAGGAAGAATGTGAGCATGACAAAAACCAAGCATAAATCCTGCTCTGAGGGACCATGCAGGCATGGTGTAGTGAGTGGCGTGGTAGAGCCAGTGACGTGGGTGATGCTCACGTGAGAGGTGGCAAAACCATGATGCCAGGAAAGGGAGTGTGAAAAAATCATTACATGAGCAGAGTCCAGAGGAAAGAGGAAAGTTCTTTTAGGCCCTGGGTGAAGGATAGAGACCCTTGTCTCTCAAGCTGCATTGTATTTCTTCTGTCTTGCTTTGCATATTCTGGGTGTGACATGTTTGTCTCTGGCACTGTGGAAAGCTCTTGCAGTTGGTATGCTCGCCTGGGTATTTTTAGCAGGTGCTTTGCATTATAAATCCTGCTGGCTTTAACACTGCTGGGTAGACTTGGTATAATTTACCTTTGGTTTAGCAAGAAATAGGAGCTGACTCAGGGATTAAGGCGTGTCAAGTCAACACAAATAAAAAATAAAGCAGGGGAGGATTAGTCAGAGATGAATGCAACACAAGAATTGAGTGTTAATTGTGAGAATGGTGTAGGGGAATAAGAAATAAAACATCCTTTATTTGCCCCTTCCTTCTCTGAAGACACAGCCTGTCTTGGGGACAGTACTGGCAACTTGTCCTGTTAATACCTGTCTCTGTATTTTGCAGTGATTGGAGCCCTTCCCACAGAACTCACTTTTTGTATAGCTTGGGTTTGGGAATTGCATCTCGTAGCTTAGGAAGTTCCTGCTTTGGTTCCTAGATGGCAGGCAAGGTGGCAGCCCTCAACCACATCTCATGGTTTGCAGCTGCTGTGTGGTGTGGCTGTAAGCAGAGGCTGGCTGCTGACAGGATGAATTGGGACATGCCTTATTTGACACAGATTTCCTTCTCTGGCAGCAGGATTTCCCCTACAGGCTCCAAACAACATAGATATACTGGAAAGTGGAGTTTCTGAAGCACAAACTCTCCATGAAAGCCTGTTGTGTGAAGGAGGATGATGCTAAGTAAACCTAAATGCTTTTAAAATAAAGGTCCCTCTGACTTTAATGAAAGGTGAGTAGCAGTGTCCACAAGGTGATAGTGGCAGGGTAGCACTGAAACATCTATGGAAAAGGGCTAGTATTTCCTACTGAATCATAGAACGGCTTGAATTAGAAGGGACCTTAAAGATCATCTAGTTTCAACCCCCCTGCCATGGGTAGGGACACATACCGCTAGACCAAAGGCAATTCATTATCCTTTTTTTGAGAATAAAAGACACTGATGGTATTAACACCTGGACAAACTATAAATCTTCTGCCTTCCCTGAAGGTGCAAGGGGTTATTCTGTTCAGATTACTAGGGTTCATGCTTTTGTTATATTGTAAAGGCTCAGAACTTAATCCTTCAGTATGTGTAGGGTAAGCATCCTTGCATTATTATTTCCTGTTCAACACAACTGTCCCTATACACATATGGACTCTATGGCAAAGACCCTATTGCACAGTTCAGGCTTTCACGTTGCACGGTTCATATCCCACATCTCATGGATAGTATCAAGCTTTGACCAGAACTTAACAGAAGTAAAGATGGTTTGGTGTTCTTTTTGATCTTTTTGTTTCTGTACTACCTGTGCCCTGCCCTTGTCAGAAATAAATGGTTATAACAGGCCTTGAAACAATAAATTTCATAGCCTCAGGATAGTTTCTTATGAGGTATTGTCCTCATTGAAAATATCCTTATATTTCCTTTCAACTCTGTTTCTACTGACAAGATGTGAGGACTAATTTAGAAAGAGATAATGAGAGCAGTTGTATGTGCACATGGATGTGTACCCATTCTCTCTCAAGGTAGTGTAAAAATTGTGATTAGTTGTTTAGATTAGTTATGCTTCAAATTCCCAATCAAAATTAGATGTTTGTTGTGCTAGTCACAGCAATTTCACATAACAAAACACTGCTCCTGCCACTGTTGTCTGGCAGCAGTCTCTGGTAAAGAGAGTGGAGGTAGGAACGGGCTCCAAAAGACATTAAAGTCAGCACAGGACAGCCAGGTTGGATCTCACTTCAACTGTTTTGTAGCAGCCCAGGAGTGGCATTACCTCATGCACTACATGCAGAATCCTAGCAAGCAAAAGAGTGGAAATAAAGGGAGATCTCATCGCCAGGCTTCTGAACTTCTGTGAATATAGGAGCATGAGAGGTTGTGTACCAGGATATGTGAGGGAGTGTGTACCTGTGGCTTGGAACTGTGTGACTGTTGGGCAGGAATAGGCCAGGTACTGTTCCAAAATCCTGCTTCCATCAAAGCTGAGCTTCTAAGTTCTGTATGCCATATATCCGAGTGAGGTGGCACTGCACAGATCTGCTGTGCCCTCACAGGGTTAAGGACAGCTGGCATCCTGTCTATTAACTCATTTAATTCCTCTTCTGGATTAAATCCAACCTCCCTGTGTTGAAACATCTCCTCTGGTACTCTATGTGAGCCTAAGGGAAGGCATTGTTAAGATTCCTTCAGAGAGTATGATTTTTTAAAATTCATTTTCTGTAAGAAGAGCAAAGAAAGAGTGGAAACATTTGAATTTTTTTTCACCACCCTGGTGTCATGAAGAGGATACAGGGGGGAGTGATGATGTTGGTGCCAATGGAATATGAAGCCCCTATCATTTTGCTTGAAGACTAAACCAATGAAAATCTCAGTCATACAAAATGCTTTATATCTGATCTTTCACTGTAAATGTCATATAAAGAAAGGATCTTTCTGATATTTCAAGGAGCAGCAAAGTCTGTGATGACACACTGGTATCAAGATTTGCATATTTATTATAGATAAGCTGTCAAAATGTATGTTGTCAATTTCACCTTATACTCAGAATTTAATGATGCACATAAAGGACAGAAAAATCTTTAATATTAATATTAATATGATTTTAGATTATAAGACTTCATTGTGGATATCAATCATCTAACCCTTAAGGACATGTCACTCAAGTTGATACAGTTTATAGAAAATTAATGTAATCCATTCTGTGTGATCTATTGCAGGATTCGGGGGTTTGGGAGGTGGTACGGGGAGTAGGCAAGGGGTTGGCTGTTATTAATTTGCATTACTTTCTTAGATACATTAAGTTCTTTGAGTAGATTAACTCTCGCTGACCTGGGGATTATTTGCTGTCTTTCATATAACTGTTGAGGTGTTGTGCAACCTCTAGCCTGAAGGAGAGTTTGTAGCTTTGCTGTTGGCCCCATGTTGTGTCAGTGTTTGCATAAGCAGATTGTATATCATCAATAAGAAGTGCTGTTGGAGAAATGCTTTTTATCCACTTCCTACTTAGTAACTTTAAAGAAGATGGACTTCAGGAAAGTACTTGAGAAGCATAAGTAACTGCTGCGATTGATATGGCTGGAGGTAGCTGTAAGGATGGGAACCATAAAAAGAGGGCTGAGGCTGTCAAGTTTCTTAAACCTGATTGTTGTGATATTATCAAAAAATCACCTTGCTATTTGGAGGAAAGCTTTAAAAAACATTTATAGGCCTTGACGTTTTTCATATATTTTTCCTTATGTTAAAGAGGCTTATTCATTCAAAGCATAACCAAATCAAACTTCTTACACTTCATTTGCATGGGCAGAAGTTTCCAGGTAGTATTCAGAGAGGAAGATCAAAGTTTAGATCTTTTGCTGGTATGTGGAGTATTTGTTGCTGCAGTCCATCACCTGCAGCAGTTGACACCAGCAGCTCAGTGCAGTTCATTTGCAGGACCCAAAGGAGGAGACAAAATTGGACCAGGCTGTAATAACTAAATCTGTTTCCCTTTGAACAGGGGGACTGAACAAGATCATTGCCAGCTCCCTCTTGCAACTCTTGTATGACTAATAATCTTTTTAATAATGACTAATAATCTTTGGGCAAACATATCTAGGGGCAATTTCAAGTTCTGTCACAGAAGGGGTAAAAGTTAAATACCCTAAAAATGGTGTTCCTCCTTGTGTGCATCTCTGTCATCCTGCCCTTTAGTTGCAAGCCTTATGTTCAAACTCTATCTGTGCTGGGATCTCTCTATCTTTCATCACAAGTATCCACAAGACCTAGGTGTAGCCACTTTTTAACTTGCCAGCGATTGTGTAGCAAGTCTGATCATCTCCCTTGACATCAGTTCACAGGGAGGAGAGTGTTAAACTGCCAGTGAAACCATGTTTTCAGCTTGTTTTAGTGTTGCTGGGTTGACTTTTCTATGTGCCAAGAAGAAGCTGTACAATTTTAAAAATACTATTTTGTTTTGTTCTCAGTTTTGAATTAAGTAACCGACACTGACTGCGTTAAGAGTCTGGTAAGCAAAATACCCACCACTCACCTTACGTGTTATCTTGTAATCTGTGAGTTCTCTGAGGGATACCTAAACTGTTAGAGGGCTTCTGAGCTCTGACACCATGGTGGCATGGGGTAGAAAGAACTGGAAACTACCATGCTAGTATTCCCATCAGTGGAGGATCATAATGTGAAAGCTTAAGCATGAAATGATGTGAAGCTCTTTATTTTTTCCACATCATAATACCTGCAGCAAACAGGTAGGGGAGCTCTTATATTTAGCACGTGAAAGTATCAGGAAACCTTGGCAATGAGGACTGGATCAATGTCGGTAGTTACTTCTGGAGTGTATACACATATGTACCCCTCTTATCTCTGAAAAAGACATTATGCACAGGTTCAATAAATCAAAACAAAAAAAGGCAGGTGGGAATGAGGAGGGGGACAAGGATCACCTGAAAGAATTGTAGCAGCGGTGCTTTTAAAACACCTTCCTTTCATCATGGCTTTTAGTGGAGCTGAGTTTTCACAGATCTTGTGTCAGTAGCTTGGTTTCTATCCAATATTGAGGTGGGGATGAAGGGATTGCATTGCATCTTGTTTGTATAAATTAGTTAATGGATGAACACCCTGAGAATGTTTCCTTCTTTTAAAGAGTACCAAAGATTCACTAGTACAAGTTTCTCTCTGTGTTGGCAAAATGCTGACTAGGGAGATCTTTCTTAACATGTTCATGCTTCTAGAGCAACTGTGAAAAAAATAAATTCTTAATTCTGCCCTATTTTGACTGCTGTTTTCCTCTTTTTTTTGTTGTTGTTTTTTTTTTTTTTTTCCTCCCTTTCCCCTCCCTACCTCTTTCCTCCTGCTTGCATATTTAGGACACTTTACATATCTGTGTAACTGTCTCATCTATTTCCTGTGGGCCTCTTGCATAGTAGTATAAGCAATGAAATAACCTAATCAGCCAAACACATGTGCTCTTTCTTGCCTTGTGCATTTTCTCCTAGTTGTATCTGTTTATCTCCTTGTCTCCAATATCTGCTTTTATCTATTAGTATGTCTTCTTTCCCATGTTTTATCCGTTAATACCTCTTGTTCAGCTGAGGATAAACTCAGTAATAATTGCACTATAAAATGAAGAGTACACTACATGTCTCTTATTGCTCAGGGGTCTGTTAATTGGAATTTATAAAGTTCAATAAACAGTAATCCAATAAGACCTAAACTCTTATTCATTTATCTTAGAGGTAATATCCAGGCTGCCAGCAGCAAGCTGGAAGTGGCTGAGCCACAAGCCTTGGTCACACATGCAGAATGGATTCATCTTTTTACCTCTCTGTAGTAGGTATCTGCAACTGTGAGTCTCTGATCACCCTTGGTGGAGACTGATGGTGGGGGATGTTTTTCTCTCTGTCTGGAAGGCTTTGAAGGAACATGGTAATAAGCAACTCAGGCAAAACAGAAGATAATAATGTTTTCCCTCACATCTGGGTCTGACTAGCAGATCCATGCAGAGGTAGTCAGTCCAGTGCCTCCAGGTGTTTTCCCTTTTTTCAGCTGGACACTGCTCCCTTGCAGCTAATTTAAAACATTATTTCCCCCCCCTCTTTGAATTCTACCTTTACATGTTAGACATCTACTAGTGGTACCTTCTCTCCTCCTTCACTCTGGCCTAAAGCACTGTTTATGAATCACACTGGGCATCACTGGCTGGTTTTCAACCCAGACTATGCTTTAGTGGAGGATGAGGACAGTAAGCAGGTCTGTGATATCTTTTCAGTACTGTGCTTTGAGCTCTGCATGCACAAGTACCAGGTTTTCTGCAGCCCTCTGCAGCCAGTACTGGAGTCCAGAAGACCCTGATGAGGTACAGTCCCTACAGCTGTCTGGGAAAGCAGTAGAGATGTGGGGTGAGATAGGGTGGTTTTCCGAGTCCTCTTGTTCACTAGCATAGGTCAGATTGAATAACCCTGCAATCTGGTCGCAAACAATTAAGTGTTCTGTAATACAATCCATGCGGATGTTGTACCAAATATAGCTTGATTATAATGCAACTTAAATAGCAATGTATTGACTGGACAGGCTAAACAGATAACATGATACCTGATTATTAGATCAGTGTATTGGTTTGGGAGTAGAAAGGGGTAGGACCTGAAAGTGTTTTACATGGGATGCTGGAAATTGTAGGCTGCACACAGGAGGCATTAGCCTGACTTGCTACAAGCCTTTTGAAGAGTAATACAACTCTGATTTTGCGTTACTAGGTGAAAGACAGACTGAAAAAACTATTTGTCAAACAATACTTTATGAAAGTGTTTTTGTTAAAAAAAAAACACAAAAAACCAACCTTATAATAATTTTGAGCTTTTAAACTGAGTTTATAAAGCTAAATATATTGCTTAGAAAACCCCTTTGAAAATAGCATTTCAATATCTCCAAGTGTTTCCCAGGAAGTCCCTCAGAAACCTTTCCAGCATACAACTCTGTCTTTGCTCTTGTTAAAGAATGGATGTAGGTCTGACAGAAGATGCCTGGACTAGGGATTACACAGCTGGTCTGGGGGTCAGGATTCTTACTGTTTCCTAACTCTTCTACAACTTGAGGCAAGACACTGTGTCAGCCCCTACACTAACAAAACAAGAGTAATGCTGATGGCTTCTTATTAGAAGTGTCCATAGTGTTTCCATATTATTGTTACGTGTGTGCTCAGAAAGTATTCTGTTTTTGGTTCTGTGGCATTTGTACCTCTGCTTACAAAGGCTGGAGTTCCCCTGGATATTTTTACAGACTCCTACTTGTGTCTTGCAATGGCAGTTGTTTCTATATCATTGCCTTTGCACTGATAAGCTCTTTACAGCATGATGAGTTTGGCAGAACTTCCCTACCTCAAAATGACTAGGTAAATGTTCGTGTAAGTCCACTCAAAGGTTTTTTAGTCTAAGGTTGCTACCTTGTAGTCAGCAAATCTTTGAGATGCACATAGCAGAGGCTTAGAGAGTATATTAGGGAGACACCATGCATATTTATCCTGTTCTTGTGGATTTTTTTCCACTTAATAGCCATTACTGACCACTGCCAGAGACAGGATACCAGAATAAATGGACATTGGGCCTGGCCCAGCAGGCTGCATTTACACAAAGCCCTCTTGAGACCTATCTTTCTGCATTCACTGGCTGCATAAATAACTTTGGGCCACCACAGTCTGTTCTGAGAGCCTCAGCCATGTATCTAAAGTGAGGTGGGAGGAATCTCTATCTCCACATCTATCCTGGTGAAGAGAAAAATAAAACCTTAATGGTGAATGGCAAGTGCTTTCCAAAACCCAGAAGTGATGTTGGGCAAGGCAGTATATTTGGTGCTCTTTTCTTTGCCCCCTTTTGGTAATGAAAAGACATTTACTGAAGAAAACCCTACTAGTATAAACTCTTAGTTCATCAGTGTGGCAACTTTATCAATATACTCCATCTTTTCACACTTCAGTGTTGTAACAACTTAATATTAGGTGTTAGTCCCTGAGTGAAGATTTCACTTTTTTAGGGCTCTGGAAATAATACAGGCTCTGTGGTGAGGAGAGAAAAGGGACTTCAATTTTAGCAGCTTTAGTACAGGAATGGACAAAAATCCTGTCCTTGATTCAAAGCTTCAAAGATGTAAAATGAAGGCTCATTATGACCTGTTCTGTTAAATGAAGTACAGTAGTTGTTCAGAGGTAATATCCTCGTATATTATCATGCTTAAAAACAGGCAGTGTCATAAACTTTTTGAAGCACCGAACATACTACAGAAGCTGTGCAGGCTAGCAAAGTCACTAGTTAACATCTCTAAATCATGTAAAGCTGACAGTGCTATACTCTTTTCTGATGTTTTCGAGGTGGTCTGCCATTCTCAGTATAAACTGGACGTTTTTACCTTTTTAAGAAGGAAAATGCATCTACTCTGGGGTGGTGCGTAAGAGCTTTTTAACCATGTTGGGGCACTGTTCCTTAGCTAGTAGCTCAGGACATATAACCTGACCAGAATAAAGGACTGGAAAATTTGTTCTTGACCATCATCACAATTTTAACATTTCTTTAAGTAATACAGTAATACAAAGATAGGTGCTTTTATTGCCTTATTCCTTCATAACCATGTACTATTGGTTCAGCCTAAACACAGGTAGGCTTATGGTATCTTCCTGCAGTTTTACAGCTACAACAACAGATTGAATGCTACACTTTCAAGGAGAGCAACAGGATTTGAAATGCTGGGGGCAATGCTGGCCCTTACTGTGCCTCAATTCTTTAAGAAAAGGTAGTAGTTCCAGGAATAAAGATTGAAATTTTTATAACTTCTTTTTAAATAGGTGCCTAAAGTCAGAATTTTGATGCTATATATAGGCACCTAAGTGTGTGGCCTAGCTTTAAGAGATACCAAATACATAGCAGATCCCACTGAAATCAATTGGGGCATCTCTTTGCTCAGCAGTTCTGAAAAATCATGCCAGTGTTTTAGTGGAAGCATTGATTTCTGGTTCCCATAAAGTGTCATGGTAAGATATACCTAGGCCAGGGCTGTATGGAGCTCAGTGTTTGAAAAAGGAACTTCCCTCCTGCTTGTTTTACTCTCAGCATGTTGTTGTTTGTACCAATCCATCCCCAAAACCACCCTCCCTTTCCGAATTGTAGTGCTGCTTTTCTAACCACGTCAAAGGTTCAGTTTGTTCCTTAGAAGTCTTTTTCAGCCTGGTTAATGTCACTTAACATTTGGCTACAGTGTTTGTTTTGAATCAGTTTAATTAGGTTTTCCATGACTGGTGTTTTAAGAGCTTCTTGATACATGTGTTCTGAATATTGTCTCTAGACGTGTTTTGTGGACAGTCTTTAGAAATGTTTGTGCTGTGGTGGTGTTTGTTGCTAATTGCTGTGATTTGTTGAGGCATGGGACAGCTGACTGATTTCACTGTGAGCTGGGGCAGTCAGGAAAATAGTACATTTCATTCTGAAGGGGAAAAAAAAAGTAGGAAATAAATGCAATGCAAGGTCTAATGAGGTTGGTTTTTTTTTTGTTTTTTTTTTTTTTTCTTTCTTGTTTTTTTTTTGTAGCAAATAATTACTTCGAAAGACAGCTAAACAACAGGAACTTTTTGAAGACCAAACAAAAATAACGTCAAGTTTTAGAAATAATTAAAGAACTTACCAAAGAAGCATAGTTATTCTCTGCAACTATGTTAAGGGTGAAGGATGCCTTTATAGGGAGCTTGGAGAGTTTAAACAGGGGTGTTCAATATTTGACAATGCTGTTTTCTTCCAAATTCCCTTAAAGGTATCATTTCAGCATTTCATTTCTACTAAGTACAACATCATTTCTAAAAACTGCAGTGACTCCCAATCACTTCTAAAGCTGTGTATCTAAAAGTGTAGCTTATGGCAGCCCTGTTGCTCTCTTCTAAATGTAAATAAATCTGTAAGTCACCCAGTCCCTCTCATATTGAGAATGCCTTCCCTTAAAGATCCTGGGTGTATTTAGTGACGGCTTTTCCTTGTACTGATCAGACTGTCAAAACTGTGCCTGAAGCTGAGGTTTATCTCCAAAAATATGCTCATTTCCATAAGTGAGAGGGATCTGGTTTTCTAACATGTTTTCTCTCCATGGATCAGTGTTCTTCTTAATATCTAAAAGCTGATGACTTCTGACTGAAGGTTTGGGGTATAATCTGGATTATAGTGCGGAGAAATTGGCGGGACAAGTGCTATTTATGAAGCACTGGGATAAAGAGTGAGGCTTTCTTCCAAATACTGAGGAAAGCAAAACTTGCATGTTCCAGCTGCTGATAGTCATAGAGATTATATTCATAATGTAATAGATACAGGCATGGAGTTGGATATCCAGAAAGTCCAGAATTTCAATTTGGCAGATTGCTATCTATTAGTAGATTTTTAATTTTAGTCATATTGTTGTCTGCTTGATGTATGTAAATTTGATAGCATGCATCTTTCTCACTCTGTTAGCTGAGGGCTGCTGCCAGTGTGGTCACTGCAATGATGCTCTGGGAGAGATGCTATTGTGGAGTTGGTGTTTTTTTAGCCTGTCAGCAATTCTTGGGGTTCCTGGTCTTGGCATCTTGCCTAGGCTCCATCTTTGTGACTGCTGAGATATTAACTTTGTTTAGAGACATTTTCATACACCATCCGTTGTCTGGAGACTGTTTTGTCTGAATTCTGTTGCATGAGTGCTGCTCAATTTTGAGAAAGCCTGCACTGTCTTGTGGGTGTACCCTCTTACAGTGTGAAAGATGCTTTTCTCTTCCCTTTGGTAGCAAGAACAAAAGATCTTTAATAGTTAGGGATTTTCACACCCTCTAACACACATCAATAGAAGGGATGGGAAACAGAAACCCCATCCTTTATTGAATATGCTTTTTGCCTAATTATAAAAGTTACACTAGTTTGCAAATTTACCACTTTCAACAAAATTTCAATTGCTCTTCCTCCTCCTCTTCTACACACTCCCTCTAGTGTTATCAGGTACATATGGCATATATTGTCCACCACTCAGGTAAGGGTTGTTACAATGGAACAAGTAGTAAATGTCACCAGTGCTTTGTGGGGTTTTGTCTCTGGAAGGAATTCCAATGGTAGGATTTGTAACTGTGCTTTGAATATTATGCCAGCCTCCTTTCCCTAGCCTTTGCTGCACACCTGCATGAAATTCATCCTACCCATACCCACATAATCTGCAACTCAAATCTCTTTTGTGTATCTGGAACAAATTGTGCTGGCCGTTTGCCATGCAGTGAAATCACACAGTTTTTCATTACACTCTCAGAAGCATAATTAGTGAATAAGGCAGCTGTATGCTTTCAAAAATACATCTATCAGTGCAAACTGCTGCCTGATGGTCCAAAATAAAACATGCCAAAATTTCTTTCATGTTTTCTGTTCTCTTACAACTCATGTGCAGGTAACTGAGGGAGAGGGGGAGCACTGAGGATTTTGTAACCTTTGTGATTTATGTTCATTACCAATAAAAAAGAAAATACAAAATGCATCTTTAAATTGTAAGTCTGATTAGAACAACCTCTCTCTGTATGAAATGACAATCTTTTCTGTGTCTTCCAGTTATTCACCTGGTGTCTTGTAACTCCTGGTTTCCTGGATCCTGCATGTTTAGAGGAAAAGTTTTTTGATCGTCACCCATTAGTTCCACAGTGCTGTTTGTCAGTGGAGTGGGAAAAAAATGATTGTCTTGAGAATCCTTTAATGAGAATAAGGCCTTAGGGTGGTCCTTACCTATCTTAGGGAACTGACCAGAATGTACTGTTTTTCTAAAAAGGAACGAGAAATTTATTGACTTTTTTTAAAGGGCTGCTATGTGTTTCTTCAAATGTTCTTGGACTTTTTTTTTTTAATAAATTGACCTGGGGGAACACACATAAGTGATGTTTCTTTGCCTGGAACTTTTGCTGGAATTTTACCTTCTTTTTTACAGTAACCTTAGAAATGAACATGTGGAGGTTTTTAACTACTTTGGGGGGAAAAAGAGATCCCCTCCTTCAGTTCTGAAGTATTTCTAATAGAAAATTTCTACCAGTTTTAAATCTCAGCTGCTGAAACATCACTGGGTTTTTATCCTCCCAAATTCCCTATGGGGTAATGAAATGCAATACTTGTTTTACAGAGGGAAAATAAAATCCACCTGTCACCTAGAAAGCTTATGATGAAGATAGGAATTGAACCCACATCTTCCACATCAGTAGGGAGCATGACGTTGATTTTCTTGTGCAGTGTTTGACCAGCACAACTTCAAGAAGGGAGAGGATTGGTTTAGGATGGCATCAAGGGGATGCAAATTTTCATGAATTCCTCTCATCTCCCTTAGCCAGGAAACTACCTAATGATGTGAACTTGCAAAAAGTGACAGAAAGCCCAAGGGAGAGGTCTAGAGTTGGTAGAAATATTTCAGCGTTTGCATAAAGAACTGGAAGGGTGGGGAGACATAAGTCATATTGTGTTGTGTCTTGTTTCTCCTGTCTTACACAGCAGAGGCTGAAACATCCTGATTGGACGGCAGGGTTAGAAAGTTGTTTCTTGGGGAGACAGGAGGAGGTGACATGATGGAATGATGGGGTCTGTATCTGTTGCAGACTACATGCATCTAACACATACTTGTTCATTATCTTTTTCTCCCCTCTGCACCCTCAGAAGATCCACGTACCTCTGCTTTCTTGCTTGTCCAGATCAGTTCTGATCTATCTTCAACAAAGTTCTAGTACAAATCTTGGCCTCCTGTGTCAATCTCAGTGTAAGATTCAAGGGTGAGCCAGAGACCCATCTGGACACTGTCTGGGTCATCTGTAGAAGATCCATAATTCAGCCTATGAGTCTTGCGAGCCTGGTGTGGTATGTCTTTTAGCTAGTCTACACCACGGATTTCGTCTTCTTTTTGGATATTTGTAGTTGGAAAAGTGGTTACTAAAAGAGTGCTGATAACAAAAGAAAGTTCAGCATTTCTTCTTCCTTTCTGCCTGCATTAGATGTGTGTTTCTAGCACTTTATAGCTCTCAGTTGCAGATCTTGGGAAATGTAATATTCTTTTGTAGTACAATGCAGGTAGAAAGACTAGATCCTTACTTCCCCCCACCTCCTCCCCATTTTAATTTGCCATCTTTCTGCTCTCTGGCTAGTACTATGAGGCTTTATATGATATGAACAAAGATCTTTAGTAGTCATTAGGACTGATAAATAGAGGACACTGCTAACTGTATTGTTCTTACCATTGGATTAAATAGTTAATTAGATTAATCTCATCTGAACTTCTCAATGTGGAACAAATGTAGCCTTCTTCTCTGTTTTTCTGTCCCTTGGCAGACTGGTAGCATGTCTCAGGTGTTATATTCCTGCTCAGAGGTCTTCAGTGGTGCTAGAGGAGATATACAAGTAGACTTTTCAGACTTGCATTTTGTCCACAAATTTGATCTTCCTTGCACCTGAAAAAGAGACAATGGATAAAATCAGGGTTATTCACAATGGCAGTAATACTATTAATTACTGCCTTAATAGCTTATGGGAAATGAATGGGAGTATATATCTTACTATTTATGGTTAGCAGAGGGACACCATGAAGAAGCCTTAGATAGCTGCAGTGGTTTCTGTGGTTTTTATTGTTTGTGTTGTGTTCATCTGATCTTAAAATACATTTTTGGCTGAGGTAAGAGCTTAAGGAAATGTGTGTTACCTTCTACAATGGAAGGGATGGATGGGCAAGTTGGACAGAGGGCTGATCCTGAAGGGCGTGGATTGCATATCCAGTTTTTGATTGACATCGGCCAAGTCACTTCATGTACCTCCAAACCTCTGTCTTAGTGGCAAATGGAGTAAAGATACTGATCTCCTTAGGTGCTTTGAGATTTATCCAATTCCTTTCCAAGAGCACAGTAGGATTAATGTGGTAGGTAGGGAGCTAAGGCTTCCTGTATCCCTTTTCTGGATAAATAGGTTGTCGTTCTCTCAGGTTGTCAATCCAGTAGCTGTCACTTGTCAGAAGCACTAAATTCAGATGCAAAATATATAATTGTAGAAGAAGCTAAATGTACTAGGGTCAAAAGAAAGGGGTGGTGGGAAAACAAGAGAAGTTGTTTATATGGAGAGAGAAGGTATGTGTGGGCAAGTGTTTGGTGAACTTCACGGAACGCTTCTTCCCTTTTTCTGAGTTATGGAATTGTTTTGCATGGAGATTTCAACTACTAGCTCCTAGCAAAAAGCATTAGCTGCAAGAAAAGCAAAAACATATATTATGGAGCAGCACTTTCTGTAATTTTTTTTTCCTTTTTTTTTTTTTTTTTTGAGGCATACATTTGTAAACATATCTAAAATTAGAGTTCAGCGTCAGAACAATGAGTACTAGCTCTTCATATTCTGTGCTCTCAGACATTTTGATGGGGTTTTTTTCCCCTCTCTGGATCATAATATAAGTGTGTGTGTGTATATAATTTATTTATATTTTTAAAAGGAACTTTCTATATTTCCATCTGTTCCAATTAAGCTGAATGAAACAGCTTTTGTAAGTAAATGGAGGGAGGGAAGGAAGAGAAGAGAGTAAAGAGGAGAAAATGGCTTAAAACACAAACCTTGAATGGAAGAGTAGGAAGCATTTGTTGCTTAGTTCCAAGATGAAAAATATTTTCTTCTCTGTACTAAAATTGGGAAGCAAAATTCTTGTTCCTCCCCCTCTGCCTTCCTTTCTTCCTCAAAGCTCTTCCAGACATTAACAAAGAACTTGGGTTAAGAGGCTTGAGTACACACTGTCACATAGGACCTGAACATATTATTGTTTCTGTGGCAGATAGTATTTTCCTAAACAAAGAATGTCTTCAAAGTTAGAGCAGACCCTATATCAGCTCTCCATGTTTTGAGTGAGCTGGTACAGACCAAAGAGAGGGAAGATCCTGGTCATCTTGGACAGGATGACCTCCAGAGGTCCTCAGCTATTCTGTGGTTCTGTGAAGATGGTCATCAGCATGCATACTTCTTTGGTTTTGAAATGGTTTAGTTTTCCTTCCTGTCTTGGTGACTTGTTGATTCCCCTTTGCTCTGTGGAAATTCCTGGCCAGAAACTCTGATTTTATGCTGAAGAATCTATATATCAGCAAGTCTACTTGGCTTGTTAAGTGATGATGAGAGCATGCCAACAGTACTCTGAAAGGAAGTCTTTTTTTTTTATGTGTTTGTTTGGATTTTTTTTATGTGTGGTTTTTTGTTTGTTTGTTTTGTGTTGGTTTTGTTTGGTTGGTTTGGTTGGTTGTTTTGTTTTTTTACTCTCTAAATGGAATGCTTTTGAGTAGTTCTGATTAAAAACTTGTACTTCTTTGTCTCTAGGCTTTTTGGCTGCTTTATAGCTCCATTTTCAGGTGAACTGAGGTTTCTAGCAGCTTCTTTGCATTGGTCCCTCTATACTGTGTGTTTGAAGGCCTCGTCAGAAGGCTGAGCAAGTAGCAGGGGTAGAGACTACGCTCATTCTGTTTCTCTCCTGGGGTCTTGCCTTGCAGTGTGGTACTCCAAGGGTGCGCTCATACTAGAACACCCATCCAGTCAAGGGAGAAGCCCATCTGAGCTGCCCAAGCCTTTGTCACTCCAGGAGAGTGACTCTGGCCTCTTTAATGGCTGGAAGTTGTATGTAGGTGGGAACTGGTGTACTTTTTAGACCTAAAACCCCCTCTCTTCCTTTTCCCCCCTCTTCTCATGTCAGTGTTTTGTTGCCATGGAGACTGTAATTACTCCAGGAGGTTTCTAGACTCTGCTGAAGCTCCCATCAGTCTCGCCTCCCACCTGGGGAGCTTCTGACATTGAGTTAAAGGTCAAGTCCTCATGTAAATGTTTTCCTTTCTGAAATGAAATATTTTACCTATTTTGGGTGACTGTGGCAGCAGCACAGAAAATAATTTGTCAAATCACTTACAAAGCCAGAGCTGGGACACTTAAATTCTATTCCCTTCAGGTATGTGGGAGTAGGGGGTAGAAATGAACAGCCTCATAAGTCATATTTTAGTCCAAGTTGAATACTTGCTCTCCCTGCACTGAACATCATGCATGTGCTTTGTCGTTCTCTTTCACCTCGCTCCCTCCAGCTTTTCAGAGCTTCTTGTTCTCATTAATTTGTTGTTTGCTCTCCTGCCTACATGTAAAACCTGGGATGAAATAATTTTTATTGATGTTAGTCATATGCTGACACAGCCCTAGAAAGGACCCCCTGGGTCAATGAGTCTGCTGCCCTACTATTGCAGGTGACCATGTAATTTTATTCCTTTCATAAACTATCTGTTAAAAGCCAGAATAATCTCTTTTTAAGTGATTGCGAGGAAGGTGGGAGGGGTGGAAAAACTCTCAATCCCTTATTTTTCTTACACAGAGTGCAAAGAAATAGAGAAGTGTTGTTGCAGCTCTTAGGATAAGGAGCTGGAAGATGTGTCTGTCTTGTTTTCTTTTCCTCAATTAACCCATGCAGTCACCTGCTTGGAAGTGTTATCCATGTGTGTCAGACTAGCCAGAATCAAACAAAGAACACCTGGTGTTGAAATGCCAGTCCTTTCTCAAGAGGCCAATATTATAGTCTAAGATGGTGCACTGAGATACAGGTGACCAAGTTATGCTTGAGTTTGTCCTGTACTCTTCCTAGGTAATCTCAGACAAATATTTTTCTTGTCAAGGTTTACACTGTCAGTCCATCCATGCTGCAGACTTTTCAGAGAAGACAAGTGAGTTTGTGATGACTCTTCAGAAGGAAAAGCTCTGCTGAGCAGTCCTCCATCCAAGATGCTGCCTGTGCTCTGCACTGCTGGCACGAGTGACACTGAGGTCATCTGTGCTCTTGTCGGAGGCAGACTGGAAAGCAGCAAGTGTAATTTATGAAGGTTTGGCATGCAGTTAAGTGTAAAGTGATGGAAAGTGTGGTGGATCACTGCACTGGTGCACTTGACTTGTGCATGAAGCACATATCTATGCAAGTTCATGTCCAGTTCAAAGCCAGACCTGAAAGTATAAAAAATGGCAGCACTCCCAGCTACAGCCTTGCCAGTGTCAGATGATGCCATGGGGTTTTGCTCTGCATACTTTCGAGAGCTTCCCAGAAAAGTACACAACTATAATTAGTTGACAAGCCGGCTGAGAGGAAACTCTGGGCTTTAATAATACCCTTGCATTTCACTGGCACCTTTGATCCTGAAGTGCTTTACAAAACTGCATATGCACAGAGGAAACCTTTAGCCTTGGCACTGACATTCAGACACTACTGGGGTGATGTGCAGTGGGTGGGTAAACAAACAGAAGTGCTTTCCAGCAGCTGCAGTGGGTGCTGGAGAAAGAACCAGCGATGCATTGAAGTTGTAAGGGAGTTTTGGGTGGACAAGAGGTGAGTTTGAGAAACATGCCTAAGTGAATGCCTTTCACTCAGAAAAATTGGAAGGGGCTTTCAAAGTACGTTAGTGTGTTGTTTCTAAACCAGTTTGTTGAGCTAGGGAGCTTACAATCAGGAAAAGTAATTCTGGAGGATCAAGTGTGCTTGGCTGGTTTCTTTGAGACAGTGACACAAAGAACAGAGGGCTTTTTTTAACAGCTAAAGCTCAGGATACAGCATAAGCTCAGTCAGTGAAGTTGATCTGATGGAGAAAGCAACAGTCTGCAGACATATCTAGTCTGGGCTGTAGAGGCAATTAACAGCTTTAGTATTAGTTGAGTTTAAAATGCATATGGCAGGTCCCTTAAAAGGGTACATGTTTAAGTTGATTTGTTTCAAAGACACAGGCGCCCCATTTGCTGTCTCTTTTAGCAAAAGGCCCAAAGTGTGTTTTATAGGATTGTGTGGTTGTGTGTACTGTGCGTTTTAAAGTTTTATTTGATTGTAGCTCACCCCTCTAAACAGACTCTTCTCATGATGGGATGATTACCCTGGAACACAGTAGCTCCCAGGATGGCTGTGACCAGTTTGGACTCCTGTTCACATCTGCAAATACCTATCTTGCATCCATGTGTTCTGGGCAAAAATAGACATGGTATAAAACAGTGTTAAAGAGAGTGCAAATGTCTGTCTTGAAGTCAAAATGTGGTCTGGCCTACAGATGGCCTGCTGTCAAGAACAGATTATGTTGCCAGAGGTCTGGGTTTGCTGGTTCAATCAACCAGGCTTCAGTACTGCTTAGCAGTCAGGGACAAACTATCTGACCTCAGGCTTCTGACTTTCTTCCTGGTTTTTGAATATATTTATGCTGTCAAGGTAGGATGTGGATGCAGTAGCTATGGATTCACCTCCTGACAGTGCTCTTGTGTGATCTTCAGTGAGTTTTCCAGTTCCTTTTCCCATTGAGCAAGATAAGGTAACCTCCTGTCTTGCCACTGTGCTCTGAGGAAAGTAAAAGGACCTTAAGTATGAACACATGTTTCCATTGGCTTGTATTGCTGATGGAGAACATCCTTTAGGTCAGTTGAGAAGGCCTGGATTTTGAAGCAGAAAGGTGAGTTCAGTCACTAAGGTGTGAGCCATAGCAGTAGGTAAAGGCGCAAGCAGAGCTGCTGCAGAGTAATGCCACTTACTGGTACATGTATCTAAACACTTTGGGGAGGTGGGCACCAGGGTAGATTTTGACTTTCCTGGATCCAGAGGATGTAATCAGCAGCATTGCTTGCTTGGAGTCTTTTGGGTTCCCAGAGCTGCATTCTGAAAACTTGGTCTCTCCCTAAACACAGCGTAAAGTCATTAGACTGGACGCAATATTAAACTCTCCTGCTTCACAAACCATGATCTTCTCTGTGGTGTGGAGCCACAGTGCACCACAGGAGCAGGCTGCTGTGTAGTAAATTCATTGTGTATTGTGCAAGGGACCATTAGTTAGCTTATTATTAATACATGTGTGGGCTTTAATATACCGGTACTGTATCTGTCAGCATCTCTACCAGGTTTGCTTTTGTCCTTTGTGTTTTCCCCAAACAAGCTTATACAATTAGTTTCTTCTTGTTTCCTAAATTATTTTTGCTGCTTCTAATTATTTCACACTCCATATAAAAGAATTATTGGGGTGGGTAATGGGAGGCGAGGGATCACCTCGCCATTGCACTGCAGGCAGTGTGACGTTAAGGCAATTTGGATTTGGTTTTGTACTTGTTTATATTTGGTTGGCTGCTTAAGAAATAGAGGATATTTGAGGTCTGATTTTGGAGGTCAGAGTGTGGGCTTTTTAGTAGATAACCGGAGATCTGTAAGGTTCCTTTTAGCCGTTATGCCCAAGAAGGACATTTGTTGACATAGGCTTAGACTAAATCACTTGCAATTCATTCAAAGGTTAATATTCTTGCCTGCGAACACGGAATTATTGGAGATTTCCCCAGTTTATATTCCTGTATAGAGCATCCTGGTCTCTTCTCATTTTTAGATATGTGTAAGTACCATCTCCAAACATCCATGGCTATTTTCAACAGAGACAGAAGAAAAGACAGGTTTCTGTTGAAGGCCATCTTCTCAGCCTCATGCATATAGTGGAGAAGAAAAGTGTGAGAAGGGTGTGGGTAGGACGAAGCTTACAGCTGGGCAGTTAAAACATATCCATAAGACAGTCAGCCCCTCAAGACTGGTTGACAGAGCTTGTATCAGCTAAATATTTCTTACTTTTCAGATACAGGTGCATCCATCAGCTATCCTCATTAGGATTTAGTTTGCAGACCAGTAATGAAGAGTGTCTGGAGAGCTTGTGTACAGAGTGCACTGCTGAATTTGAGACAGTGACTCTTGCCCATCTAGAGTAGTGATTCCTGCCCCTCACCAAGCATACCTGTGCTTGAAAATTTCTACCAGAACTGGAGTAGCAGCTGCACTGTCCAAAGCTCTAGGGTAAACAAGGCCTCTAGTATATTCATTGCCAAGTCATGCTTGGATTGCGGTGGTTAAATGCTCAAACACCATCTGCTTATATACTCTTGCTGCCTTCCACAGAGCAGCACCCTTGCTAACGTTTGCTTTCTGGTAGAGATAAAGCTATGAAGTGCAGCATGTTTGCCTGTTCTTCCCATGTTGAGCTAAATCAAACACAACTATTTCTTTTCCAAAAGTCATTGACATCTGAAAGTTCCTTGCTTAAAATTTGAGGGGTTCTTCTTCCTTCAATGGACCCTTCCCTTCGAGTGCTCATATCCCATCTTCCTCCTGTCTAAGCTTATTCAGCAAGACCTTTGAAAAAAATGTAGTTACTGGGAGGCAGGGTTAGGAATTGATGTTCATAAAGAACTGGGTATAAAACTATATAGGGGAAAAACTCTGATGAACATTTTGGAGGCTCTGGAGAACATACCAGCTAAATCTGATAAATATATTTCTCTTGCGAAAAAGTATGAGAAGATTTTTTTTTTTTTTTTTTTTTTTTTTGTGGGGAAGGGGAGGTCTTGAAAAAGGTATTCATACCACCATTGAGGGCTTTGGGAAACAGTTCCCCACCAGCAAGGGGATGCAGTTTGCTGGGTGGCAGGGCCACCTCAGCAAATGTCAATAAACTTTTGTGTCTCCAGTGTGAATGAGCCCTTGCTGTGGGGGAAGGAAACGCCTCAGGAAAAACAAGGACATAAGTAGCCCAAATCTCTCTAAATAGAATATTTGTCAGCTTTCCATGAGGCACTGGTGGGTTTTTAAGATCTTCCAAGCTTTGAACAAATTAAGACTGAGTGTAAAGTGTAGATATATTTATATTTGTTCCATCTCTTTTGGGTAAGTTGAGGGGCTGTAGGAAGACTCATCAATTCAACGTGTGTTCCATTAGAAACTTCTTGGGATTAGATCAGGTTAATGAAAGGAATAAATAGAGCTTTGACATGTTGTTTGGTTTTACAGGACTGTATTGTTTTATGATGTTTTATGAGAAACGCTTATACTACTCTTCAGGCGAGAGATCATTGCACCTTTTATGAAAACTAAAAGAAAATCCACTTCTGTTTCTTTTTCTTTCTGTTGCTAAGTAGATGCTGTGTTTGTCTGCAGTCATCATTTCCCAGTAGAAATGCTATGTTCTGGAGCACTGCCTAGAAAGAAATGGCTTTAGAGCACAGATTTCAGCAGCAAAAGTGGTAGTGAGGTGGGAGGTACGCAAATCATGAACACCCAAAAAAAATCTCAGAGTAAATAAGTTGTCTTTGAGAGATGATGAATGAGCAGACTCCCAGAGGAATACACCCAAGTTCCAAAAGAACACCCTTAGACCCCATTCTGATATATTGCCCTGATAATACTTTCTTCATCTCTAGAACTCTAGTATCTGAACAATTGAAAGCATCAAGCTAGCTCCAAACCTCTGGCCCTGCAGAGAACATCTGTGGTGATGTCAGTGTTCAATTTGAATAGGTTAAGTTTAAGCAGTGGAAGTTTATAATACCCGCTTTCAGAGCTGGTCCTTTAGTCTTTCAGTGTCCTGGATAAAATGGGACAGTTGGTCTTTTGATTTGTTTTAAGGGTTTGGAGATCATCATCCCAAATCAGCAGGGAGTATTTGTGAAGCTATTTTGCCTCTGACGTTGTACTGTTCTGTCAGGATTTTAATCTTTTTCTGCTGTGATTTTTAAATGAAAACACAGTAGAAGTGTGAAACTGTATCCTAAGATCCATCCTCTCTTGCTACTTTACTCTTCAGCTCAGCTGCTATGTTTCAGTTTTCATATACAGCGACATCAGTATTTTAGATACAGTGTCATTTCCACTTGTAATATCCTCTCTTCCCCCATAATGACAATTCCCAAGCATTCGGTTTAACTTGCTAATCCTTCCAGCACTATGGAGATGCACAGGAGTTACTATTCCCTTGCAGATGGGAGGCATTGCTAAAGAAACAAAGCAATGTGCTTTGTACAACACGCAGCTTGGGGGATGTACAGAATTGAGTGGGGTCCTCTCATAATCCCAGCTTTGTCTAAGGCTCTAGGTTGCACTTGCAGACTGTCACTGGTTTTGTGATATGGACAAATGTCTGTTAGGCCTGTGTGACCCACTTATGCTTATAACCTAATGAAGCTTTGAGTACAGACCTTTCCTCAGAGGCAAAAGGCCAATGCACTCGCCCATGAAGTCTCTTCTCATTCTCCCATTCACCTTTAATATTTTGTTGTTAATGGATCATGCTAAAAAGGATTAGCCATTTCAATTTACATTCTGCTGCTTTCTGCATTTAACATTCTCGCTGTAAGTGATGAATTATTGACTATTTAAACGTGACTACAAACAGCCTGAAAGAGAAAGTCTGCTTTACCATTTACACTGCTGAACTCATACAGCATAGGTCAAGGTTTTCCTTTCTCTTTTCACTTACTCATTGGTGGGCTGCCTTCCCAGCTCTCACCTCCTATCCCAGTACCCTGGACTGGTGTGCTGTCTGGTCCAAGAAGAGGCCTCAGGGTTAAATATTGTTAAGCATGTGAAATTTAACCTATGTTATTGATATTGGGTTCAGACCAAAGTGTCTGCAAAGTGGCTTAAAAGGAAGAGTTCATTACAGAATAAAGCACTTTGGCAGAAGACCAGATCTACATGCCCTTAAAATTGCTCTTGATTCTCCCTTCATATTTAAATGTATGTAATTACACAATCTGCCACTGTTTAGAAACCAAGACCTGTCATTTGAAAATAAGTCAGAATAGATTTAGGTGCAAGATGGGCTACCATTATTTAGGACTTGACACACTGTCTCCTGAGAGACCATATCAGTGAAGTGGGGCTCGGAGACAGCTATTTCTGTGAGGATGGAATAGTCCTGTAGTGGCCCAGAGGGTACTCATGAAAACAATGGTGAGCTCACAAGCTTCAGGCCACAGTTTTTACAGACTGTGAAGAGGTTCCAGATTTCACCTGGAGAAGCAAAGGAGTCATCCTTACCTTGCTTTGTGTAAATCTCTCGTATGAGGTGTAAGTCAGCACTCAGTGGCCATCTCAGAGACTGCAGGTGAATCATGCAACTCCTGGGTGGAAATCAGGGCTCTTTTTTCTGTTTATGTGATGGATTTTTTTGGTGGATGGGGAGGGAATCAGGAGACCTGGATTTGGTTTCCAGGTTACCAAATCTGGGGAACAGTAAAACTTCCTAAATGTCCCATTCTTACCCATAGATGATAATGTTGGAGGAGCTGGACAACCTCCTCTTGTTGTGGATATGTAGTGTCTCTAAGATGATAGACAGTTTTATAACTTTGATATGGGTAACTTCTGTAGCATGTTTCTTCAGCTGGAGATGGAGAGACAAGAGTGACACTCTTTCAAGCAAATAATCAGAGCAATCTCTAAACTCTCATCTATCTATCAAATCAAAATTAATTTTTTGCTTTCCCCAGTTCTGCTCCCATAACTGTGCTCTAGGCTCTGTGCCATGGGAGAGCACCTATATCTGGAAAGCAGCCACTGAGAGGAAGCCCCGACTCAGGCAGGCAAAAAAATGAAACACTTGTATAAAATAAGCTGCAGAAGCCCCAGGATTACAGTAAAAGGCAGGCATGTGTTAGTGGTGTAGGAAAGCTTTTACCCGCCACTGTATTCAGCCATTTAAAAATAAAACAACTTTCCCAGAGCAAATCCCCATGTCGCATTATGGCACTTGTGCATCTGCTGCTCTCTGAAGATGTGTGTGAGAGGTGGGGGGAGCACAGAGAAAATGCACACATCAGTATGTTGAAAGAACTTCTTTTTTCTCTTCTTCATGGACTCAGAAGAGGAGTGGTGCATAAATGTATGCTTCAGGTTTTAGATTGGGCAGGTCAGGGATGTGAGAATAAAGGGAGGTAAGGATGAAAAAGATATTCATGTTGGTCAGAAGAGCATGAAATGGTTAGGTATTTGGTGAACTCCTTAAGCCCTCACCCTTGCCTCTTCTCATCCTCACACAAGTACTTGAGAAATAAAAACTTGTTAGAGAAGAAGGTGGCTCACTGGTGTGGACACAACCATACCCATCATATGCTTGAGCATGACCTAGCAGTTAGCACAGAGCATAGGACTTGTGGCTCCTCTTTCTCCCTCTGGTATTTATGCTCTGAGGCTTCTGTAGCTTTGGAGAGGGTTTGTTTGTTTTTTTTTTTTTTCAGTCTTTGACTGAAAGGCACTACATAAGTGCTAAGCATTAGGGTTTTTTGTGCTGTGTTGTGTATCTGTGTTTCTGCATGCATTCATATGCCTGGAGTGTCAAGCATATAAATACACAGGCATACAACATTACACAGTACTCTTAATAATAATCATACAGATTCATGCAGGGTCTTTTGTCTAAGGAGATCAAAACACTTAATCTCTCCTGCACACAGAAACTTGATATTAGAAGTTAGAAAAATGTTGACAGAGTTTGAAATAACTGGATTCCATCTCTGGCAAGGTTTCTTTTAAATTAAATAAATAACCTCGAATGAAAGCTAATAATGTTTCTTGAAATCCAGTGCAATCATGTGCTCTGAATATAACAAAATATAGGGAAAGATTTGATAAATTGTGCTTTTGTTTGAATTTTTAAACTATGTCAGTTGACATAGTAGCGCACCACCTGAAATCAGTGGGCCCATTGTACTAGCTACTAAACAAAAGTAGTTCTAAAATAGTTGTGTAAATGGAAGAGACAAGGAAAGACTGATCAGAGACATTGTTCAAAATATAAAGTGATGTGGAAGTGCTTATTGTAATAGGTTAATGTCAGAAACTGCTCTTGCTGTTGCACATTTGTGTTTAGTCCCAACAGTAATTAGCAATAGTTAAAAATGAAGGTGAAAATTATCTACATGGATAGATACTTTTTTTTTTCTTTCTTTCTTGTCCCTCTTCTGGAACAGGAAGTGGATCTGTTGAAGGAGGAGGGAGATCATTATTTTCAAGAAACAGGCTGGCAGAAATGACTCAGTTCTGCAAATTTTCCTTTATTGCTTGCTTTTGACAAATCTAAGTTGTTTTGGTAATGGAGAACTTATTTTAAGAATTTTTACTGTTGTGAGAAAGGAAAAATGACAGACCTTCAAATCGTTTGGGGCCTTTCAGAATATGAAGCGTGATTTTTTAGCATATGGCTACAGGAAAAGGGTCTGGATGTGCTCTGGAAAATAATTTTCCACAAATGACTGCCAATTCTGCAGAAGGACTTCCTGAACAGAGACTGAAAAGATGCCTTGGATTCCACTCAGAGTGTTCTCTTTAATGGAAGTGTCTAACTTACTGCAGTAAACCTTGAAGTCCCCACAAAAAATCTGTGGACAAAAGAAAGACTGGCACTGAGGCTAGGTGACATGAGAAGTCCTGCAGTTCTGCCAGGTGATGCCCTGGAAATAGTGAGAAGTCCAAATCCCATCATGCTCTTGAGCACTGCTGAGTTCAGTGTGAAGTATTGCATATGAGCCCAACCAGGTTTTGTAATTTCACTGCTTTCTTTTTCTTTCAGTCTTGCTTTCTGTCTTGAGGAAGTCCAATGATGAGTAGAGCTCTGACAGTGATGTGAATAGTTTCTTCTCCTTTTGGAAGGAAGGCGGACAAAAGTAGTTACTAGCTTTTGACCACAGACAACCCCAGTGTCTTCGAAAGAAAATTGTCTTCCATCTCTTCTGGACAATATTTCAGTTCTGGATGGGCATTCAATTGAATTTACTCTTGATGGAGATGAATGAGAGAGAGAGATCATTCTATTGGAGAGTAAGACAGGCAGTAGTTGAATTTAGCTGTTCTTTTCCTTATGCAGAGTGACTATACCTTGCTCTTTTTCTTAGAGATGGAATCTTGAAAGCAAAGTAATGATGCTGCAAGGCCTACTGGGTAATGGTATGCAAACAGCATTAAGGCAATAAAATTGCTGGAGTAGCAATTTGAGCAGTATGACCCTTATGTTAAGGAATTTGCCTTTAAAACTTAACCTAAAGAAAATAAATCTAATTGTCAAAGGAAAAGTGCAGTGAGATTTTAAAATAAGTTTAAAATAAGTAAAATATTTGTCTTCCATCTTCATTTATGGGCCATTTATGGGGCTTGCTTAGCAACAACAGAGTTGGTGTGGACACTGGCATCCAGAAACAGGAGACAGGTTTTGTTTGTGGTGTTCTGGCACATAAGAAGTTAAGAATATCCCTGAGGTTCAGTGATTGACATCATCAAATGCACTTGCTGTTCCTAAGCTCCTGTCTGTCTCAGGCCTGTTTGACAGCAGAGCCAAAGGTCAGAGAGAAATTAATCTGCTGTAAATGAAACTAAATGGATTGCAGGGTGCTGTTTGTGACAAGAGTAAGTAGTGGAAGACTTCAGCATGCAAAGGGCTGTAGTTTAGACCTTGCCAGTGGACTGGGTCATTCATCTTTCCCATTTAAAATGATATGAACCTCATCCTTCCAACAAAATAAGGGTAACAAACAAGAAGGGTATTTTTAGCTATTTAACCCCGGAACAGCTACTGTCTAAATAATGAACTGCTATCATGGTTTTCTTGCCCCGTACCAAAAGCAAGAAGAAGAATAATGCTCATGTAAAAAAAAAAAAAAAAACAAAGAAAAAAAAAAAGTTAATTGTTGTCATCCTAGATAGCTTGGTTTTAACTGAACCCCTGGTAATTTGTTAGTTTTCCAAGAAGTTTGATGTCCGAGTGGCAGTAATAGCTGAGAGGTACTGTGGACTAGAGCTGGGTGACAGAAAATCTGGGTGCTGTTCCCTGATGGGTGACTCTGAGTGAAACATCCTATTTGTCTCATAGCGTTACAGATCCTGGTACAAGGATTCCTCAACTCTCTGTCCATGGTCTGTGGTCATATCCTGCTTGACTCAGTCCTTCTGGAGTCCAAAGTGCTTCTTTTTTTCCTGTCTCCTTCTTCAGGGTTTTATTTAGTCCTATGAAAAATGATTGGAACATGCATAGATATAGGAAAAAGCTTTGTGTTCAGTCTATCTGAATGTGGTCTCAGGTATGCATATGCCTCCTAAAACGTGGAAACTACTGATTCTGGTTGGTATTTCTAGGTATTAGAAGGTATAAAAAAACTCCTTTTGCAATGAAGTGAAATAAATGGGTGTACTTGCAGGGGAGCTAGATTTCTATTGAGAAACATATAATGATCCCAGCTTCTGTGGCTGCTGAGCCAAAATGTGTGTGTATATAAATGAATGTATATCTCAGTGCTTAGATACTTGCATGATGGATGCTCTGGGAGAAGGTAAACTAGCCAGAAAGGTATGAATAAATGTCTTGCTGGTGCCTATCAATAGGCAGTGACTGCTGCTGACATGCTGTGTCTCAGTGGGCAAACTGTAAGGGGTTTAAGTAAAAACAATTATTGAATGTATGATGTCTAAGTCTATTAGTTGTATACTATTATTGACTGACGTTAGATTAAAAAGCATGTCCTTATTACTCTCTCCTGTCATTAACTTGCCAGGAAAGGTCAGTCAAGAAGTATATTATTACTAAATTGTAGACTCACACATTTGTAGCTGCAGCAGGAATAAAGCCACAGAGGACTAGAGCCAGACTTTGGGCAGGCCCAGAGCCTAGATTTAGTTTTACTCCCCACACTTTGTAACAAGGCCAACTGCTCCCCATCCAGATCTGCTGTCGCTTTGTCTATATTCTGTGCTGGAAGCAAAAGGATTTGTCTTACTGTAGCTTTTCCTCAAATGCCTCAGGGTACCTCTGCACTGTGTAAGAAAGCTGGATCTAAGCCTGCACTTGAGTCCCAACCTGCTGGCCATCTATACAAGGCATATGCAAGCCCATGGTGTGCTTGATCTAAGGGACAGAGGGAAAAGAGAGGGAATAAAGGCTTTGTGCTCGAAGTGTATATTTACCTGTGCCTTGGAAGAACTGGTCTGCTGTCTTTGTTATTTAACATTTCCTGCAGCCATGCTGGTTGATCAACACCAAATAGTGGAGAAGATGCTGGCAAATCCTTCATGAAAGAGCCTGACATCTGCTGATGCAAAGCATATGGGATTTGTAAAGCAACCTGTCCAGACTAAATCTCTGTCAGTGGACAACAGGAGTCAAAGCCCCAAGCATGAACATGGAAGGGTTGAGGGTGGGCAGGGGAGGAACTGGCCATCAACCTTTTTGCTGATCCAGGCATCAAAAAAAGTAAACGCATAGTTTCAGTGGCAGAGGATCCTTATATCTTCACTTATTTTAGTGAGAGTTAGTCTGAAAAGCCTAGATTTAAGTGGATGAACTCCTTTCACAAAAAAAACAGTTTTTAACTACATAGAATGCCAGTGTGCAGTGATTTAAGTATGTTTCAAGTCTTTACTTGATGTTTTGTGTCATTGACATAACATCGTAAGATTGGGGATGGTTTGGACTCCACTTACTCCTTTTCCAGAGCTTTCTTGGAATAGTTCTTCAGCTGCTCTAAACTTAACACTAAGATTTCAACACAGCTCAAACTCAGAGGTGAAAATGGGAATTATTCCTTGTCCCACCATTGTGCACTTACAGATACAGCAGTAGGTTACTGACACAGAGAGGAAAAACAACTCACACTATAATGAAACTTTGTTTAAAATTTTTCTTTGGTCCCTCTGGACAAAAATTCATCGCAGTCTTTTGATTCAGAACAAAGCTCCTTCTAAACTTTAAATCTGAGACTTTTTTTTCTGGAATAATGTCATTGTTTTGGCCTTGCACCTTCTTCCCCTTCTTCCCCCATTGCTGAATAACCTCCTTGAAATTGTCTGGGTTAACATATGATTCTATTCTTTGACCCTTGCATGCCTAAGGAAATTGAGTCACAAATGACTTGTGTTCACAAAATTGGTAGAATAAAGTCCAAGCTTTAAACATGCAACTTGGCAGCTTTTAAAAGGGAGTAAGTAAAGGAATAAAACATTGGGTGAAGCTTGCAGAGTGATGTGAGAAAGTGATTCCTAAGTGAGTTAGGAGAATTTAAAGATTCTGACATTCATTGTTCATCTCTTAGAGATGCAGAATGATGAGCCATTACACATACATTTAAGCATCTTTGTAAGTGTACTTCAGAATATATGTTATACTGTTCCTGCAAGAATGGAATGCATGTGTGATGACAGAACAGGCTTAACTTTAAAGTAAGTCTCAGTAGTATTGTGTGTCAGAAGAAAGAAGGAGCTAGGAAAAGACATTGAAGTGGGAGGGAAGGAAGGAACTGTTTGGCCTTCATGAAAGGGTTTAAATGTTCAAGAACTATTTAGGTATTTGGAAGAGTTAGCCCTCTTCCACAGGTCAAAATCAGAAAGATGCAGTTAGTCTGCTGAATGAGGGCTGGTCACGCATCCTGAAAGTGAGCTAGACAGGTTTTGGAGGGGAACCCATTTCTCTTTCTTAATGTATAAGACCAAAGCAGTGGAGAAAAGCTGGTGTCTGCTACTAAATTATTCTGGTTGCTTTCCATCTTTCTTACTGTCTGTCTGTATTTGTTGCCAACACATCTGTATTTCTTTTGGTCCCAAGAATCATCCTCCTAACAAATCTGAAAAAGATAAGTTTTTGAAATAATGTTTAAGGATTTTAATCCCTTTTAAATATCATATCTCTAGTCTGTTGTGTTTCAGATGTGTCACACCAAATCCTGAAGCAAAGCATGAGAACACCAAACTCTGCATAATGCAGGTGCCCAGGAGGGCAGTAGGCAGGCTGGTTGCTATAACAGCTTGTAGCTGTAGAACATCTTCCATTCCAGAAAAGATCCCAAATCTCTTTATGCACTAAGTTGAGAGAAGATAAAATGCACTATGGACAAGTTGGGAAAAGCTGAAAGAGGCAAAATACTGGTTTTAACTTGGTATCTAGGATAAACAGCCCTGACCTACTAAGTACTCTATAGGCTTAGATACAAAAGGTAGTCAGAGGGGTTTTTTTGCGTTTTCTTAAACATTCTTTCAACATCCGTGAAATAGGGATATCGATTTTTCCCTTTTCTGTAGCACTGCTTCAGAAGAAGAATGACAATTGCAAAAGACTATTGCAATATGTCTAGAAAACACTATGGTTTAGGATGTTTATTGCAATGTACTCATCAACTATTGCATCTTGGTGTAGAGGACAGAGATGAGAACTGACACACTGGGCCATGTTCATGAAGCCTGGTTTTCTTCTGGTATTGAAAGAAAGGGGGAGGTCCGTCCCTATGTCTTTAATAGACATGATTGCATTCAACTAATTCAGGAAATTGTGCTGGAGTGGTTAGGCAAAAAAAAACCTGTGAATTGTTTGGTGAATCTAAGACACCCTTAAGATCTCTCAAGAGTCCAGAGGTACTTTCTCTATATTCTTATCAGAAAGTAATTCCCCTTGCAGTGTGAGACTGTTTTGCATATCAAGACTAATCTTCTCTGGGAACCTTATCGGTTATCTTAAGGAAAAATAATGGCTAATATCAAGACTGGTATCAGGGTAATTCTGGGACAGCTTTAACTTTGCAAAAGCACAGTATAAGTTGGATTTATTGAAAAAGGAGGAATTCTAAACCTCCACTACCTGCCACCTTAATGCTCAGTAGGATTCAGACTGAGGTAATGTATATTGCATTATGATTCCAAAGAATAGATTTTTTTTTTTTTTTTTTTTTTTTTAGATTCTTTTATTTATTTGTGAAAGTTTCTAGGAATGAATTGGACAAAATATATTAAATGGCTTAGGTATGATGTGGTAGCTGGTTGGATAAGCTGACCTCCCAAGCTCCATTTCATAATAATTGGTGTAAATGACAGTTCTGTGATTCACCCGCTACTGTGCAGACAAGAATGCTGCTCTCAGTTTGTAGAGTTGAAGAGAAAATACGGTTTGCATGACTAATATGCTTATCTAGATATGCTCTTTCTTGCAACAAAAATTACAAATATATGGACTGATTTTTATTAAATATCAAAATGGTTTTCTGCTTATATGATTATTTTTCAAAATAATGGAGTATGTTGCCTAAGTTTCCAATAGAAATAATCTTTCCTTTCTTTCCTCACCTTAATTTCAATGACAAATTTGTAAGTTTCTCATTTCACACCTTCTATAAAGCTTTCAGGGCCTCCCCACCCCTCCCCCTTTCTTTACTCACATTTTCAGCCTGGTAGGAAATGTTCCTTTTCAATAAAAGCTGAAAGACTTGAAAGCTATGCTTTTTTTGAAAACAGCAGCCAGTCCTGTTTTAGAATAGGGTAGTCTCTGTGATGCCCGGTAAATCACTGCACTTCAGCTAAGAATTTAGGTTGACAGGATGCAGCCTGGAACACAGGACTGGGGGGAAATCCTGGCTCATCAGGATCTGTTCCTTACTATTGCAGACAACCGCATCACATAATCCCTTTCATAGGTTTATCGAGCTTCATCTTTAAACTAATTAGGTCGTTTGCTCTCACTATCCTTGTTGGAACGCAGTTCCAGAGCATCACTCCTCTGATGGTTAGAAACCTTTTTCTAATTCCCAAATCAAATTTATTCATGGTCAATTTATACTTATTTGTCCTTGTGCAACATTGTCCTTTATTTTAAATGCTGCTTCTTCTCTCCTTGATATTTACTGTGGGGAGGTAGCTAGCAACCCTAGCTATGCTGAGCTTTTTTTCCATTTTGTTAGATAGATGGAGCAAGCTCTTAGTTCTTGCATAAAACACTAACCTGATAATATCTCTCTGGCTCCAGGTTTTATATTCCAGCTCTTGGAACACAGGTGTGGGGAGTGCTACTGCCTATTTTGCTGAGGTCTCACAACAGCCTTGTTAATGATAGTGGGACTCTTCACCAATCTTGAATGTTCCTCTTGGCCCAGGCTTTATTTTTAACTGCTGGAGGCAATTTAGAGCAACACACTGAGATGAAGCCAATGTCCTTTCCTTTTTGCACTTGAAGAAAGGAATGTCATAAGATCTTAAATGACCAGTCCAGAACAGTGACACCCCTGGATGTCTGTGTCAAAGTGTCATAACGTGTCCTGCCATAATGCTCACTGGATGACCCCTGACTTTCTACCTTTCCAGACAGTCTCTAACCCTGCTAAGACGTACATGGATCTTGAATGCTGACCAAAACCAGAAGAAAGAATAGCTGCAAGTTGTTCTACTCTCATTCACAAAGTAACATACAATGCAAAACTATGTGTGAGGGGAAAGACCGATGTCATGTAGTCCTTTCTGGTGTGGGATGTGAGCTGAGAGTAAAGCCTTTACAAGTGGAGCTCTTCTGGGGACACAGAGTTTAATGAGTTCTGCAGGAATTGTAGCCAAAGGGGTGGTGGTATGGCTGCAGGGCATTTGCTCAAGAACTGTTAAATTCTTAGACATAGTAATGCAGAGCAGATGAGAGACTTTGTGGATGTATTCCATGGAGGGCAAAGACAAGAGGTAGAGTAACACAATCATTATCTGTAAAGATCAGTCCCCGGTCCAGTGTGTCAGTGGGTTGTCACTGAAGAATGCTTTTCAGTTGGACAGACCTGAGCATGAACCATCAAATACCATGTTATCATATTTCTGTGTTACATCATAAAATATTGATATCAAAGCAAAATATTGATGCTGCATGACCTATAGATGCTAAATTTTGTCCTTTTAGCTGTAAAGTTCAGCAAGACAGTTAAAACTGAAGCAAACATCTACAAAACTTGTTCTCATCATCTTTGGATATGAAATTCTTACAGGTTGCAATCCTTGCTACTTTGTTTCTGAAAAACCTTTGTAGAGAGGTGAGAGGAAAAAACCCAAAGTACTGCATGAGTGGAGTCTGACTGGTGTGAAGAAGGGTTGTATGCATGTGATGGGGGGGAGAGACGGGCCTTTCAGAGATGTCCAGTGTTGGGGCTGTTTAGTGATAGCTAGGAAAAAAGATTTCTTCATTTTGTCCTTTTCCCAAGGTAAGGAAACCTGCCTTTTTAGATATAGGATAACATTCTATATATCCTGATAAACCTAATCTGTTGCAATTAAATCATATGGCATTCATATCACGTGTTTCAATTCAGTCAGTGAACTACTTCGGTTATACTGGAGAAAGTGGCTGCATGCACTGATTTAGATGAGGATGCTGATCTGCTTGTATCCGTGCAAGTACAGAACAAAGACAGTCCAGTGACAGAAGCTAGAGCACAGAGAATGGAAAAATAGCGTGTAATCATATAACTGGCAACTCCTATAAAACATACATATATTAATGCGGTATTGCTATAGGGGCAATTTATATTCTGATGTTTCCTGACTTCTGATTTGCATTTAAAAAAAACAACTCAAAGTCTTTTGTTTTAGCTCTTAAAAATGTAGGGAGCATGCAGAAATTTTTATAGCTTTTGAGGGGGATATTATTTTTTTTTTTTTCTTTTTTATTTTCCAGAGGTGGGGAGGGGCAGTATTATTTGGTATTCCTGTGGGTATTCTCTTACCATTCAGAAGAATTTCTCATCATCATAAGAAAATTGGTTTATCATCAGAGGTAGAACTAGAGAAGAAATCCTTTGACAAATTAGTTTCATGTTGATTTATAAGAAACAAAATATTTAACAAGTGCTTCAACTCAAAGCTTCTGCCAGTTGATCTTATTGGGTCTTGAAAGGTTCCCTGGCTGTCTGTAAACAGGTTGGTAAGATGCCTGGAGTCCTGTGGATGACACTTCTAAATCTGTAATCTCTTGCTAACTTCTTGATGACTTTTGGACTGCTCAGTGAGACCAGATTACGGGTGCTCCTGTAAGCAGGTTATTATGGTGCATGTTTTTGAGACTGCGGTTTGCTATATGGGAGCCTACTACTTTTTCTGGAAAACTTATTTACTGTAAATCATAAAAGAAATACCACAAAACAAACAAAAAAACAAACAAACAAACTCCTTAAATCTATTTACAGAAAAAAAAAAAAAAAAAAAAAAGCACTGGAATGTTAAAACCTAATAAATGGTTATGGAAAATGAGAGCTTCAATTTCATCAAGTGATTACTGTATATAGAAGTTGCATTTGGCTCAGAAGTCCATGAACGTTAGGGCTGGAGACAGAGAAAAATACCCAGAGGAGACATTATGCACATCCTCTTCTCTTACTCTTCTCAGGACATATGCCCCTGGCCACTGCTGGAGACAGGATATTGTATGAGATGGACTTTGGCCATGACCTGGTACCATCATCCTTATATAATGTTCTAATCCACCCTTTTTGAAGACAATGCTATTTGTTGTTTGAGTTGTTTTTGGTTTTGTTTTTAAACTCATTAAACTCTACTCTCCTGCCTTCTGACATCAGCAGGGATTCTCCAGTGAGTTTCAGCCTCCTAGAGATGCTCAGCAGCTGGCTCACTATTTTTGTCTTTCCTGATGAGAAAAAATAATAAAGTGAAACCACCTCATTAATGTGTGTTTGTTTCCAGGCATCCACAGCCAGTGATTCATAGACTGGTAGCAGAGAAAATTTTGGTAGGCCACTGTATTCAGGATGTATCCTACAAAGTTTCTTTCATCCATCTTTTAATGTCTGGGGCAAAATGGCTTCCACTATTCTCTCTTGAGGTGACTTCTCTACAGTCTGAGTGCTTTCCCACTGGGAACTGTTTGCTGGTGCTGTGTCAGTACAGACACGACTTTGTCTTCATTCTTTGTTGAAAGCTTCTTGCATCTACATTAAATCAGAGGAGAAATAAATATCAAACAAGATGTCATATAACACCTTAGAAAAAAAGAAAGAACAAAAAACAACACAATAAACTAGTAGAATTAGAATTGTTTTGTTTTGGTTTTTTTAATTGATTCTCAGATTTTCCCTGAAATTGATCTTTATAAATTAATAATAATATTAAAAAAAACCAAAACATGACTCAGGAAAACTTGGTAGGGGCTGTTTGCTTATTGCTGTCCAACCCCTCGAAAACTATAAGCAATTGCTCAGCTGACCATGGATGGATTACATTTTAATACAAGTTTCCATCCCAGTCAGCTGCCATTCTGATTTGTTTTCCCTAAGAAAGGTTATTCAAACTGCTTTCTTAAAAGAATGAGCTTTTTTTAGACAATGTGTTAAACTGTTGGATAGAATTGAAGAAGTTAGAAATAGGGGTAAGGAAGGAAATGGCGGCCCTCTGAATGCATTTATTCTTGGATCAGCATTACAGTTTGAAGTGACTTGAGTAGCAAAAGTTCCACGAAGGACCGATTTGCTCTGATAGCTGGGATAGGCAGTAATGTTTACTTTTACCTTCTGTAGGATTATAAACTTCCATCTTGTAACTGTGGTTATGATTCTGTTTTAGGCTTGCAAGCATTTCTCTCCTTATGCCTCACAGTGGAAAAGGGAGAAGAAAAGCTTACAAAACTGTCAGATGGAACAAAGACATGAAAGATGCTGGAAAACTGCTGAGTTAAAAGTTTGTGTCGAGAGACACCCTCCCATCTTGATTTAACTCTTCTTTCTGCCTTTTCCATCTCTGCCTTTTCAATACCCTCACCTTCAACACACACACATAGACACTCCTCAAACACGTTTAAGGGATTATTCCACTACTGTACCTGAACTTTTAGAATGTGGAAAACTTTAGGTTTGTGGTCATGTACTGCACTCATGCATGTAAACTTAAATAAAAATGAGATTAAATATACTATTGACTAACAGATGACATAGATGCAAAAGGCACCTTGAGGGCTGTATTGGGAGAGCAAACACTGATATTCCCAACAGTTAGGAATCATTCCTGATGTTCAGCCTAAATGTTCTGTTGAATTCTCAGTAGTTAACCCTAGTTATTATTCTCTGGTATCACTATGAACAAGCTTTTTCCATACTTTTGTTTACACCTTTAAGGTCTGTAGCTGGTTTTCTATCTCCCTGAGTCATTATTTACCCAAGTAATACATACTTAGTTCTCTTAATCTTCCCTTATAAGTCAGTCCTTCTAGCCCGTTAAGAATTTCTATTAGTCATCTCTGAATTCTATCTTTTCTTTTCCTTTTTTTTTTTTTTTTTTTTTTAACCTTCCATGTGTTTCTGAACACTTCCACGTGATCACAGATAACAGGATCATTTTTAGATGTGGATTTTCTATTGACACCAGAGGATGGAGTTGTCTTTGATCTGGAAGTGGCATTCACACTATTGTGTGTGATATTGTCCACTACCATCTGAAAGTGTCTTTTGACACTACTGTGTTTCAGCTTCGTATGTCCTGTTGAACTTTCAAGTAGTTGCCTCCATGGTTATTTTCTGCTTGCATTTTAAGAGCTGAATCATGCAAGGTGCTATGCATGGCTAATCCTCCCCAGAAGGGATTCAGGTGACCAGGAACATTATTAAGGGGTTCAGCACCCCCTAGAATCTGTTGCAATTTATTCTTCATTCCTCTTCATGCATGAAATCTTCATTGCTGTGCTGTTTAAAATTAAGATAAGATCTTTTGTTTTGCTAGATAGCTCTTTCATCCTGATGGAACTGAGATTTATCATCCACATTCCCCCTGCCAGACCTTGGTGCTTTGGGGGTTACACTGTTCATCCAATCTAATATGAATTCAATTCTCAAAGTAAAAGTTTCTGCTAGAAGCTGTATCAAATGTTTAAAGGAAACAATTGACTATATACTCATTTTTCACTAATTTTTAAGTTGATCAACCAAAAAAAAATGATCAAACTATCTCTCTGGTAGTTATTTACTACATGCTTTGTATACATTTTGTAAATATTTGAAACTTTATAGCTAACTGAAGGTAAATACACTGTTTAACTTCTCCCCCAAGAGCTCAGTCCCATGATAGTGGAAGGGAAAGTGCATCTGGATGCAAGGGACAATAATGTTTCCATTTTACTTTCTTGAGAGAATCTACTTGGATCATAATGTATTTGTGAGTGTATGCAGGAATTTGTCCACATTTAAGAAAAGGAGACCGATAGGTGCTCATAGATCTGGGTAGTCTTGGGAGGCTTTGGTTCAAAGCTGACCTTCAACATAAACTATTTGTGTGGCTTTGGACAGGTGCTTAAATCTTCTTCCAGCCTTCGTATGCCTTTTATTTTTCCTAAATAATTTATGCTTGTTCCACACTTTTGAAGTAAGCTTGTACAATGCAATGATGGATCAGCTTATAGCTTTTTGACAGAGAAGCAGTGGAGGGCCTTAATTTTGAGACCTATCTCTCTTCGTTTGTGCTGTAAGAGGTAGGACCTTTGAGAAGTCTTTGCCATCCTTCTCCTGCCATACTCCCAGAGCACCTCATTTCACTTTGCTTTCTCTCTCATGCACACATACAGAGAGTGTGTCTTGTTATTCTGAGCCCTGAGTATATAGAGGTTTGTTGATGAAGAAGATTACTTCATCTCTGACTGCTTGCAGAAGAATTTGATTCTACTTTGTGCTATTCCACTGCCTATACTTAATGAACAAGTCAAAATGAGAAAGAAAGGTAAGGAGAAAGAAATAGGAGATAAGAGACAATACTTGTTTGCTCCTAACATCACTTAGAGGATAGAAGAAACTATTCAAAGTCAAAACATATGGAAAACAGCATCTGGTTATGGGAGCCTGGATGTTAATTGTTCTGACAGCTAAAATTTGTCTCCAGAAATCTCATGAAGCCAGCTGGTATTGTAGAGTTTTCTCTGGCTCATATTGTGACTCCTACAAGCTTCTGGAGACTTCCAGTCTCAGGATGATCATCTTGCAGGAGCAGCTGCTACTTAAAGATTTTCATTTCTATATCAGCTGGAATCACGAAATACATCCTTTGTGGGTTTGGATTTGATATATAATATGAAAGTCCTAAGGTAGCTTCAGATGCATTCACCTGAATTTAAACTTAACAAAGAGAGTCTAATGATATCCTGTTTACAGTTATTGTATATGAGATGAAGAGAAAAACTTAATCATAGGTAACAGAAAGGTATTTAGGTTGATTTTGAGAGGTGTCTTAAAGATTCCACTCTGAATGTGAACTTCTTGAAGTGGAAAACATGGTCTGGAAAACTTGGTAAGAACAATATCTGTAAAGATATAATTACAGTAGTCTGTTTCTGAAGGGGCTAGAAGTTGCCTAATAATAGCTATTTCCTGCAGTTGTTACAGTGCCTTTTGCTATCAACCTCGAGCTGGAAATGTCAGAAGACTATGTTGACACATGTGCCCTCTCCCAGAGTAGAAAGAATAACAGGCTGTTTGAAGTGCATACAAGTTTGTACTTAGAACATGCTACATTCGTTTTCCCAAGACTAAAACATAGGTAGCTAATCATTTGATGGTGCTATCAACAAGATGTTCACTGCATGGCCTTGGCATTTTTTGTTAATGGTGAAAATACGGACTTTTCTTACATTTTTAAATACAAACACACCTCCTGCATACAGAGTTGATGTTATTTTCCAAGAAATGTCTTTTCCTCTCTCTGGTGAAACATAACGAACAGCAAAAAAAAAAACTAAACCCAGAACAACCTTAAGTGGATGAAGAAAAGAAAGGCTTGGAAAAAGTTTTATGTGGCAGAACAATCTAATTTGTTTAGAAAGGGTTTTGCTTTAGGTTTATTTTGCTAAGATTCAAGGCATTCAAAGTGAATATCTTTTAACTGTAGCATAACCCTAGACACTAACTGAGAATTCTTGAAGTTTCCCCAAAAGAAGTGAATCCCAAAATCAAAATAAAATGAAAAAGAGGGGAAAAGTTTCTGAAACAGCTAAGTGTTTCAGAAAATCCACTGAGTTATTCATGTGCTGCTAACAATAGAAAGGCAGGACCCAGAACAGCAGGTACAGAATCTAATTAATGCATGTACTCTAAGGACGTTTAACCCATACCTGTCTGAAGGCAAGCAGTAGTGTTTCAATAGCAGGATTGTTTTTAGTTATATTACTGATTTTTACCATTAAATCACAAAGCTAAAACCCCTTACATTCTATATTTTCTTTATCACCACACTAGAAACTAGAAATCTTTAAGATTTATCAATTTTTTCTTTTTTTTTTTTTTTTTTTTTTGGCTGCAATATAAAATGTATAACACAAATATATTGGAGTTTTCTTTGAAGTAATAGGTAGGTTGAAGTGAACCAGGCTTAGAGTGATCAGGATTTTAACTTAAACGATGATTCCTTACTAAGTTGAACCTACATATTCTCATCCTTACTGCAGTGATCCCTAGAGTTTCACCATGTCTTTTTCATTAGTGACCAAGTTCTGAAATACTAGGAACACTGTTGATTGATCCAAAAAAACACCTGATTATGATTTTCTCTTTAAAATCAGCCTTTTTATGCTTTAAAGTCAAAAGCAAGCCCTAATTGTTTGATGGATGGCGCCTAAGTGCATACATCCCTCCTTACAATATGGAGTCCACAGTTATTAGACAACAAATGAGAAACTGCAGCGAAGCTGGTCTGTTTAAAAATAAGTTTTCTACTGTAATTCAAAGCATTCAATATTTACAGACCCTCTTAGACACACTAGCATTCTCTTTCATAGTCAACTACCTTAACCAGTAATCTATGTTCTTATTTCTTTAATGGGGAGTCTATTCATTAATGGTGTGCTGTGTGTATGGAAATTAGACACCTGTTCTTGGAAGTAAAGTGTTCTGTATGGTTAGGCTTGGAGAAACTTGAGTAGCGAATCTTGGGTTGACTTCGGCTCAGATGATTAAAAGTATCTCAGAAGTTTCAGGCTGAAATTTAAAGCTAAAATGTTGGCAGTTGTAGGAAAAATGGGACCTGGTATATGCTGTGTCAAATCAATGGTTCATCCTGTAGCTTATCTTGAGTGTGTAGCAGTCAGCAAAGGGTGGTTCAAAGCAATTTGCAAAGAACTTTCAAGGAGAAACTTATCCCGGTGTGGATCAGGGCCAGAAACTGTTCCCTCATTCTTGGATAATAAGCTTTGAAAAATAAAAAACTTCCCAGTTCTGCAGTGGGGTGGTGGTAAGATAGCTGGTAAGTTACTTAAGAAGAAATAGACATGGACCATCAGTGTTCTGCCAGTGACCGTGCACTATTCTCTGTTGTGTGGAAGCCCTGGGCTCAAGACTCTCTTTGCCTTATTTAGATTACAGTTTGCACTACTCATTGTCCTGGAATAAGTTTCTCCTGCTGTAGGCTTTGATCAGAAGCTATATCATGAGGCAGAGGAACACTTCTTGGTGAAATATTTCATTGAAATTTCCTATGTGAAATTTCAGGTTTTTTAAAACCAGTACTCTCATTAAGAACCTACTAGTCATCAAAAATCAAGACAAAACAATCTTCTGTGTTTTGTTGAAATGCTTACATACACTATCAGTTACTCAAGTCTCTCTCATGTCTACCTGGACACTGCTAAATGTAATTAAGCACTGCTTAGTCTGAGGAAAGACTGATTTGCATTGTGCATATCCATGTCTCATTTTGATATATCATAAATGCATTTTTAAGTGAGATCATTTTCTGCAAATTTGGTTAACTTCTGCATTTCCAGATTCAGACTCCTGATTTGGTTTTTAATATTGATTTATGGGTGTATATGAGTGTTCCTTACATATGCTTTTGCACACAGACACCTGTAAATTTATCTGTAGTAGGAAAATAACAGCATCATAATAGTTAATGGAAAATAACATAAGAGGAAAAAGAAAATTAGCATTCCACACAGCAGGGCATTTCGGATGTTAATCTGCTTTGCAATATAATTGACAGGGAAGCTGATATCTGGGAAGATTTTTATTCCTATCTCTTTCTCTAAACAGTTAGTGTTCAGTAGTTGTGCAGCAGGGGAGATGGAGAAAAAGAAAGTTCTAGCCAAGTGAATGTTCTTTACCAGCAAAGATGTTAACTTTTGTCAGGGGGTAGTTAATCACAGAGAGAAACAGATGAAGAAATTGGATAAAACATTTCCAGTTCCAAAAGTCTTTATTGATTGTGTCCCCCTTAAGAAAATTCAACTCAATCTCTGAAACCCTCAAGTGATTAAACCTTGGGCAGTCCACTGTAGACAGAGCAAATGAGAATTGTTTCAAAACCAGACATGTAGAGCTAGGATAGTTAAAGCTAAAAAAGATTTCTTTTTCACTTTGAAATCCTAGCTGGGAGACATAATCTGAGATGTTGATTTCAAGGACAGAGATTTCCTAAGTGTTACAATCTTTCTCTGTGTAATAGAACCCTGAACCTTGAAGGAACTGTTTCATTTTCAGAGGAAGAGCTCTCTTAAATACAAACCTGAAGTTTGAAAGATAGGAGACTTGATCTGTGGTCTACCACAGATAACCTGTATGCATTGGTCTAAATGTTTTGAAGGCAATTAGGGCACAGAAACACTGAAGCATAACTGAATGAGATGATCAGACCTGTGACCAGTTTAGTGTTTCCCAGGGATGCAAGGGTTTGTTTTGTTTTTTTTTTTTTTTTTTTAATTTCAAAGCAATACCTCTACAAAACTGTATTCTTAAGTTGGAGCATGACCACTAACAAGGGGTCTAATGTATGCAATATTACTATTATCCACTTTCTATACACAGAATGAAGGTCTTGAATAGTGCTTGAATTTCAGTTTGCTTTCTTGAACTCCATAGTGTGTTGCAAGAGTAAAGCCCTTGGCTTCTCTTCCTTGGGGGCTTGGGAAGTTAGATACATTAAGGGTGGTAGGGGAAAAGGTTCTACAGTAGTAGACACTATGAATTTATTTATTTGTTCTTTCTTGTGTACTTGTTAATGGAAAGGTGTCTTGTTCACAAGTTCATGCTCTATACAGAAATCTAACATAAAGCAACATAGGAAGAACAATTTAGGAAAGCTCACTGTTAAAGTCAGCAAATATTATTGTAACTAAAACCATGAAGTTAATTGAAGTTTTATCTTCTGCTGGACAATGATTCTGATTTTAGCTACACTTACAGATAACAGAAGGGCTGTAGTTTCAGAAGTTATCACCTGTTAGCTGAGCTGTGGTAACTTGTTAAGTGCACACTCTACAATCACAACTATTTGTGAATCAAAAACTGGCTTATACCACTTGACCCATTCTTCTCAAAATCCAGGGTTATCCTCACTATTTTCGATTATCACCAATTTAGCTGAGCTCAGAGTCTGAGACAAGGATTCTTCTGAGAGATTCAATAGATTATGGGGCAAATCATGAACCTAATTTAATGTTGGTGTAATTGCATAGTTCTGCTGAGTTACATGCAATGTCTTCTCTTGATTGGATTTACACCCTTGAGCTCAGAATCTGCTTTAACTCTTGGTGAGAGTCTTAAAGCACTGAACAACCTTTAAATTCTCATTTGGAATGCTGAAGAGTAAACATAGGCCCCGAAATGTTAAGGACCCCTTCCCCAAAGCCTGTTATAGTGTAGAAGTATTTTTTCATTAGATTTAGCCGGGACCTTTAATGCCTTTTTCAGACACACAGCAAATAACTGCAGATGATCATAGTTATAGTCTAGCTCTTAGACAATGCCTCTGATTGTAGATATATGGAAAAACTAAAGTTATATTTTGTGTGAGGTTATGTAGCTACAGTAAAATCGTAAGACATCACCAAAACATATTATGCAAAGAAAGGGTCATAAGTCACTAAGTGCTTGTTCTTTGATCTAAACAATGGGTAAAGAGGAGAACCTGTGCCAGGATACCTGTGGATGTCTGCCAGAATAAAACAAGAAAAGACAGAAAAAGCCCTTAATTACCTTTATTAATAGATCTCCAGTATGCATCTTCATCTCCCACCATATATAATAAGGATTAATTAAGGTACAGATAATGCATATGCTTGAAGGTAACTGGGATATTTAGAGGTGATAGGTGAAATGTGATGCTGTGAACATGCAACCTTGAAGCTAAAAGTCTGCTGCTGAGGTGGTTGTTCATGGGTCTTACACATGGTGTAGAGGATAGGACTTTTCAGAGGTTTACTCCTTTTTTGTATTCTAGGTCAAATGAATGTCTTGTCATTGATGGTAGACCCTAAGATAATTTATTTTAAATACCTGAATTTGAGTGAGGTGACTAGTGCTTTTTAACTAGTCGGAACTACTAATCTGGTTTAAAGTGTCTCAGAGTTAATTGACAAGCAATGAGATGTCAAGTGAAAATATGCTATTTTCTTTTGTCACAGGATGAACTGAGTATAGGTGGGGTGAAATAATTCTTGGTTTCCAGAATTATCCTGTGCAGCTCAGAATGCATCTCCTAACTGCTTTGCCTCCCAGGCTTGTGCAAAATCTTCAGGAGACTTACTGTGGGCTTGACGGTGCCATAAGTGAGATCATTATCCATCTGTATTCCATGCAATTATTATTTACGTTATTGAATTCCCTGGAGGTAAAATTAAAATAGAGCTTTTATATGTTGGTTTGTTTTTTTTTTCTTCCATCTCAAGCTCTTGTTTTTGTTTCCCCTTTCTCTTTAACAACCTTGTTTCCCAGGAGACCACTTGATACATCCTCATGTTTCCAAGAGACTGCAGTTCAATAGGTTGAGAGTTAATTGCCAGCTGGGAGTTTCCAGATGTTTATGCACTAGCCCAAAGAGCTGTCCACTGGTAACAGATGAACAGCTGGAAAGACACAATTCACACAAAGCATCTTTTAGCTGATTGACATATGTCTGGAAAGCTTGCTATGTTTGAAAGAAATGGAATTGAAATTAGGAAGAGCTAGTAGTAAGTCCATTATCAATAATTATTCAATTAGACTTTTTTTCTCCAAATTCAGATGTAATTCTTGAGCACTGTACTTTGTCATTATCACCCATACAAGTAGAAGGCAAAAATAATGCATAGCCCTCACTCAATCTTTCCTAATGTGTTGTGTTCAGAAATATTCATTATACTGTTAAACATAGGATGTTCCATGGGCCTAGATGGTACAAATGATTTGTAAAGAAATATGAAACCTTACAGCAAGAAGTCAGATTCACATACAGCCCAAACAGCCAATGGCAAGTGAGTTGTTAAATTCAGCCAGTTTCAGAGAGGAAAATTGATTGTTCTGAAACTGTTTTCCATATGGGAAATCAAAATTTAAAAACCCCAACTTTTTACATCAGTTAACTGTTTTATGTAAAACCTAGTATAGGTGCTTCATATGACATTATTTCAAGAATCAGTTGTTTGGGATCTTGTATCCTGTAGTGTTAATCTGAGTGTTTAATGCTCTGTTCTTGAAGTAACATTCTCCAGGAAGGAAGAATCCTTTGGAGAGGTGATAAAGAATGCACATTGAAAGAGGGAGCCAAGAAAAAGTAACACCTGAAAGAGGTGCTACAGTTGTTATTCCTTTAAGCATCAAAAAACAAAGGACAGATCAACCATTTTGATGTTTTGGGAGTAGCGGATGGGCATGAAATCTTATTGCATTTCATCCTAATGCACAAGGAGCTTAAATATGGAAATCCTTGTAGGATGGAATAATAGATATGTATTGTTTTATTGCAAGCCACATATTAATATTTTGGAAAATTACTGCTCTAGCTGATGGTTGATGCTGGGTTTGTGCCTTATAGAGCAATCTTGTGATAAGGGAAGACAGAAAACCCCATGATCTTGGGATGGAACTTACTGCTTCTAAACAATCAAGATTTACTTAAAGCAATTGAGGTATCATTTTTTCCTGAATAAATTACTTTTTGCCCAGCAAGAATGGGATAGTGTGTAATTCTTGTGTGATATACCTTTAAGGAGAAAGGGAAAAAGAAATACCTCCATAAAACATCTTTTTGTCACTGAAAAACATGCTTTTTCTTTGTCTGACCATATGACAGACCAGATTTCTTCTTTTCCATTTTGAAGTCTTTCTGTCCTTAACACCATGGTTGGGAAATCAGTGATGTTTTGATGCATTCTGAGAAGTACTGTTTCTGGGAATTTGGTACTTCTACCAGTTTCATAAACATGTTTGGATAGGACTTAATTGAGGTTTCTCCCTGATGACAACTCGACACCACACAAACTTTATGTGGGTCTTGGAAGGAAACTTTGTTCCTTCAGAGAAGAGACAAGTAGTCATCTGTTTACTTATTTTGAATTACAGTCATGATATGGTAGGAATTGCAGAATGTTGTTACCCTGATCTGTTGTCATGACCATCACAATGAGGAGAAAAATATAGTTATCATTATGGGAGCTTTACACTGTATAGTTTATCTCTATAACAGTGCACTGTGATGTGCCTAATTAGACTGTATCAGCTGCTCCACGTCTGCTACTAAATGGAGACTTTCTTATTGTGTCTAGTCAACAGAGAGCTCTCAGCCTGTGATTTAGCACTGAAATTAAATTTAAGCATAGTTTCCCATTTGATTATCAAGCTATGGGTGACTTTTAAGGATCCTTTTCAATCCATCACTTCTACTAGCTGTAAACTCTCTGCCACAGTTCCTTCCTCTTCTCTGGTAAATGCAGACTAACTGAAATCTCATCCATTTAAAGTTAGAATGGAACAAATCCAAATAGTTCCGATTAGAATATGCTAACTTTTCCTGTTGTTCAGTCTCCTTCCTTGACTGTCAACTTCCGCTTCTGAATCTCATTTATTGAGACATAATAAATGGTGGAAAATTCATCCAGCTTGTAAGTTCATTGTGAGAGGAATAGGGGGATTTCCATAAGACAATCTTTAAGAATATAGATATATGTTTATAGAAAAACAAATAAATCCCCAGTCTTTTTTTCACACTGATGTATGAAAAGCGTTCTAAAGAAGAAACGAACAAGTGCATATTTCTTTAGTAACATCATCTAAGAAACCAACTTGGATAAAGTACTGAACGTTGTATGGACTAAAAGATCACAGTAGTGATCAAAGCTGAGAAAATGTTCATAGTCTACTGTTTGCTTACCCAGCTCATACTTTTCTATATGCATGGGGATAAGGTGGGTGGGTCACAATGAGGTTATGGGACACATTTGTTTCTTTGGCAGCTTCTCTGTGTTTATGCTGCTCTTGGAAGGTGCCCACAGTTTGATGGACAGGCTGCCTGAACCTTGTAAGATATGATACCTTCATTTCAAGGAGCTGGCGAGGTTGCAGACATTCTCTAGTAACTTCAGAGAAAATGTCCTCTGCATAACAAGCACTTCTTTTGCTGCAGGAACTGGCAGATTTTCAGTATACTGCAGTAAAATGGAATAATCTGATCACATCAGACACACACACACACCTGGTGTAAGATATTGCAACATTGACCAGTTTTACCAGCCAGTGAGCATGGTGGTGGGGAGAGAAGGCATAGTAAGCTGGAGCCCATGACAGTGTTTTAGCCTTTGTCGTTGAAAAGACTCTTTGGAACAATCAAAGACATGATCAATTGGAGCATCTCTGAAGTTCTCATGATCTGTAAAGGAACATGGCTGTTTTGCATTGATTGTTTGGGCTTCTCTGTGATTGTCTCTCTATGCATGACTGGAAGCCAATGACCCCTTGCAGAAGCAAGTGCAGGGTTGTTGCTTTCTTCTGTGATGAAAACAGGGAGACTGCTTGTGGATGCAAGCCAGGATAAGCAATGCAGTAGGGTCTCAGGTCCTTGTACGCCATTTACTTCCAGTACTTGGTACAAAAGAAGGGCATGAGACCTTTGGTGTGATATGGCAGTAAAGGGATTGTTGCCAGTGGTGTTGCTGGAACAGGAGTAGGATCTCATGCCACAACTTGCCTCCATGTGGGTTCTTTGAGATCCCTAATCCTGTACAAACCTCTGTATCTGGCACTTAAGCATGTGTTTAAACAAAAGTAAGCACTCATAGCCACACTGTTGCTCACTTTTCATCAGGGCTCAGTGGAAGTGATGATAGTTTCATGTCTTGACTCTTTACTAATGACCTACTAAGGAGAGATTTTTATGATTGATTTACTGGGAATGGGGTGATGACAGGAAAGTGGTTTGTTCTATGTCTCAATTTTAAACAGATCACCACTGAAGCACTGCCCTTACTGAGATTTTGTCTTTTGTTTACAGGCTGTGCCTTCCTAACATACTGCGAAAGGGAGTCTGCTCTAAAGGCCCAGAGTGCACTGCATGAACAGAAGACACTGCCGGGGGTGAGTCCAGATTGATAACCACTTTCTATGTTGTTTTTTTTTTTTTTTTTTTAATCTAAAATGGGTTACATATGGAGTTCTCATCTTGGGTTTGGAAGCATAACGTCTCTGGTGGCTCGGATGATTCACTATTTGCATTGTGCTAATAAAATCAAGATACTACCAACCCACCTAAACGGTTTCCATGCACAAAATGAAAAGCCTTTTGCTCTTCTTGATAGTCAGGAAAACAGTAATTAACTAGTTGTGGGCTGGATTCTACCAGCCTTACTCAGTTGAGGAAAGACTTTAGGATTCTGACCACCATACTGAAATATTAGAATTGTTCAAAAGGTGCTACCTCTTACTATTTTTCTTCTCTGAAGCAAGGAGTGGCAGCAAGAAATCAAGAAACAGATCACAGTACTGAGTTATCACAAAATGAAAACATATTCCTGATGACAAAGTGGTTTGACTCAGTTACTTTAGTATTCAAGCAGCTGTAGCAGATTGGAAAGGCGGTGAGACAAGGAGAAAGAGAGAGGAGAGACGAACACAAGATAATGAGGAAAATTATTCACATGAGCAAGATCTAAGGTTCAGACAACACAAGCAGATCTAAAAATAGAAACAGAATTATGTGGGGAAGACCTGTGCTGCTGGGATGGGTTTCCAGTTTAGTGGTAACAGGGAGAAGAGAGAGAGACTATTTCAATTCAGACAGGGTACATGGATTGGAAATAGTCAAGTGTAGCATTTCTGTGAACAGATTTGGTCTCACAATGATGCAGAAGTCAGTGATCAGGTAATTAAAAGTAAGATCCTGAGGGGTCCAGGTTGCACCTATCCTGAGAGGAAATTGATCCAAAAGTCTACCTTTATTAGTTGGTGCTGAATGACTGAGTCTGCGTACCCATAACCTACCTTTCCACAAGACCCAAGACAATCAGTTGTTCTATGTTACTGAATAAAATGTTGATTTTGATTTTTCCCTGCTTGTTTCCATCATTCTGGGTCTATTTACCTAGCTCTATGCCACCTTGCCAGTTTGGAGATGCCCACACACTTGTTCATCTACATCTATCTTCTCTTTAAAGGCCATACCTTATGTAAATATATACATACTTCATTCCCTAAAAATACATTTCTGTCAGCTGACAACTCCCTCTGAATTATTTTTTTTCTAGGAACTTGTTAGCCACAGTTGAAAGTAACTTGAGTCTTGGGGTTTAGGTTTTCCTTTTTTTTTTTTTTCCTTCATTTTCTTCTCCTCAATGCATTATATTTTCTATTTATTTCTCTGTCCTTTGAGTGATAGGACAAGATGTACAAAATCTGAAAATATTTTGAGTAAGGATGTTTCAGGTAACATTTTTCAAGAATTTTTTTGAAATCTGATTGAAATCGAATATATATTTATCAAAACTGGATATATGTTTGTGATGAAAGGGTGTTGTGTATTTAAAAGATACTAACTGGAATTCCAATTATTTTCACTGAGACTTTTTACCCTCCTTATTAAGAGCCAGATCACTCACTTGCATATAGAGCTTGTATTTTCTCTATGAGGTTAAAATCTCATCCTGGTGGTCTATGATGGGAGTATCTTCAAGAAGACAGGGGGTTAGTGAGACTGATGTCTCAACTGTGGAGAAAGGGCAAGTGATGATTTAGGGTTCTTTGGTTACTGTTTCTTTAATTCTTTATACATCCACAGTTATGAATCTCAGTCTGCATTTTGGAGATTTCAAATCAGAAAACTCTTAAAGTCAAAGCTCTTGTCTTGGACAGTGGCAAAATTAAACCAGATTTTGCATTAGGTTCAAGAGTTCCTTCAAAGCTTATACTGAGTGATTCTAGACTACAGGCAAAGCATTTCTTCCTTGGTTTATGTCTTTTCTATCACATATAGCCCATACTGACCACACTGACTTCAGAAGGCTTTTTTGTTTTGTTTTCTACTTTAAGGTTATGCATCAAGATCTGACTAAATTAGGAACAGTGAATCCTCCGTCTAAAATAGTAACAAGGTTTTTGAGAGTTCTGAGCACTGACTTCAACCCCATTCATTTCCAGTTCTGTTTGTCTCAGGATAAAGATTTACTTTCCACCAGCAAACCCTCTGCATACAGCTTTCTGCCAAGCTTCTGAACTCATCTTCTGAATGATGTCACTGTAGTTTATTTAAGGAAGCCAGCCTTGTCTCTTGATAAACTATCATGCCTGGATACTGTTTTATGGTTCATGTGTGAGTAGCAGAGAATTATTTATGACTTACCTGACTGTTCTTGATAACATGCACCAACAATATCAAGCATAGTTCATCACCATAAAATAAAAAGCTCTCGTAAGGTCGGGGGTCTAAGTCCTCATTCACATGAGTTCATAAATGACACATATATAACACCTTCTCTTGACCCTTTACTGTCTGTGACACAAACAACACTACTGAGGAGGTATCAAAAATAACAGTTCTATATCCAGGAAAAAAGAAAATAGTACTACAGTGAGCCATTGAATCACAACATTCTTTCTCATCCCACAATAAACTGTATATTTACCTCCTCTTGCAATATTGCTGTTTGTGTTCTTTGCAATATAAAACACAGAATGGAGTAATTTTTAATAATATGCACATGAATGCTAATGTATGGAAATAGTGAGGCATGAGGAGTCTGTGTTCAGATTCAGGCGCCTTGCCTCTTAACTATGTATCACTTTGTTTTTAGTGGAGTGGCTACATGCACATATTTTACAGTAATTACTTTCTGGATGTGCTTTGTAAGATGACAGAAATATGTTTCACATATTTCTATGTTATATGTGGGACATAAAGTCATCTTGTGGAATAATCAAAAGACTTCCAAGCAGGTATGTATTGATTAATAAAGTCTTTATGGCACTTTGGGTTTAGGCGGGAAGGAATTATGATAGATATTTTGAAGAAACTAGAATGGAATGTAAAACACAAAATTATTAGTTGAATCCTCTTCAACTAACCGAATTAGGCTGGATTGGACAGTTTGAAATTGTCTTGCCTAAAACAGAAGGTTAACACAGCAGGGTGTGTATGTATGTGCAAAGAGCACTTTGTGAGTGTCCGACAATTCAAATTCTAGTGTTTACTTGTGATTTGTTTATTTTACATATAATAGAGTAGCTGGATGATGAAGTATATTAGTTCTTTAATAATTTATAGAAATGCTTTGATGTTGCAGTAATTACATTAAAGGTCACATATCAAAGGTAATTTGGTTGAGCAGCTGTGATGGTTTCTCAGAAGCAATCAATATTGCTGTCCGTGGTGCTGATTTCACCGAGGGGACTGCCAGATTAAAGGAGGCTTATTACAAGCCAGACATACACGGGGGAAATCAAGAGCAGATTGGAGAGATGCACCATTCTCTTTCCCCACCTATAATTAACACTGTTCACCATAATCTGTGCTAATCCTTCATAGCAGGAAACCACTTTTTTTACTACTTCCCCGCTACCTCATTACATTATAAAAAAATAGACAAGGCAAAAAAAAAAAAACAAAAAAAAACAAAAAAACCCAAGTAATTTAGGGGAGCAGGAGAGAGAAAGGAGAAAGTAAAAGTTGATTCACCCCTGGGACTTATGATGCTGATATATCTGTCAATGATAAAATACCATATCAAAAACACGACCCATGGTCTTGGGGAAAGCACAGGGAGCAGGGGAAAGTGATCTAGACAATGACAGTGCAGGAGATGTGAGAATTATCTGCCTGCAGATTTGGTAGAATATTATCTATTTGCCCCACAAAGCTCCACAGGAAATGAAATCAGGGAAATAAAATTATGTTTTAAGTGTAGTCATTTTGATTACAAATTATAGTGAAGCCAACTTTTTCTCCCCTTTCTTTTTTCATTCCGAACCAAATGGCAGAGGATAATGCTGCAAAATATAATTACAATATCAAGATCTACTTTTATTTATAGCAGAAATAAACTGAGCTCATGTATGATAAGCTCAGGAGCATTTTTTTTTTCCTCTGGTTCTTTGTGGTTCTCTCAAGCAACGGGAGTGAACAGTCCATGGATACTTGGTTGGAGGCACTGCCTCTTCATAATGTTAAACCTTCCTGTAACATTTGCAAGGAATAACTATGAAATTAAGTAGCTAAGAAACTGTTAACCTCAGCAATCTGCAGGCCTTATTCAGTCTGGGAAATAGACTGGGTTTTCTTACTGTATCTATTCTTGAAAGGGGGAGTGATACTACTGCTATGCTAAATTTCTAAGTCCACAACATAATTAGTTGTCTTCCTAACTGTTCTGATATCAATCAGCTCTTATGTTCTCTAGAAAAAATTGTATTCTGCTATATTAACCATATACAAAAATATGCATCTTTAACATTAGAAAATAGGTGAGCTCATAAAACTCATATTAAATCCAGTTTTAAACAAATTAACAAAACCCTTCTCTAATGAAACTAAAGTCGTGATTAATTGATGGTGGGAGGGGAAGAAAAAAAAAAGAAAAAAATGTGGTCTTATGTGTATGTGAGGAAAGACACCTGACCATGGGTGAGGAAGATGTCTTAGAAAATCTCACCCCTCTTGAATCCTTGTGATAAGGTTTAAACGAGACATGTGTCATGTGGACTTTAGAAGTCCTGCATATAAAGCATGGATTTCACTTTTCAAGCAGACCTTGCTGTAATTTTACTATCTTATTGTCTTTTAATTTTTAAATTTTTTTTCAAAAGCATGTTGCTAAATCATTAAACCACATATCATATTGCACACGTGTTATGATAAAAAATGATATTATATTGCCACAACTTCCCATTTCAAAAGTTTTCTCTACCAATATAAATTACAATTTGGTCAGCAGTGTCAGGTTGGATGGGTTCCATTGATTAAAGTAGCCTGCTGAACACAAAGCCTGCTCACAATGCCCTTTAGATTTTGAGAGAAAACACATTTAATTGTTCCCTTGGGAGAAACATGTCTGTTTTCTGAAGTTAAAAATGAAGATGAAAAAGAATAAAACCAGATTTGAGGTAAGAGACTTACAAAACACAGTCTTGCAGAAACTCCCCAATGTTTTAAAATCACTGGGTGCCAATGTCATCGGTAAAAAGATTTATTATTTTACCCCTTGTTTCCTCCTCTGACTGACCAGCCTGTAAAAGAACTTTTGTATCTTGCTTCACAGAAAGGAGGGTACAAGAGAGGGAGAGGAAACTATATGCACTTGCCATTTGCTAAAAACCCCCATAGTTTGACAATGTTGTTCTGCTCACCAGATGAGATGAAACACCTGGGTCCTATCTGCTTGGTAAACATTAAAGTTCCATTTCACTAGTTAAAGATTGGCTTCTGTAGCCCTATAAAGCAGCCTCTAGCATACAAAGCAAACTCTCTGTCACCTAGTCCAAAGAGCTTTGGAGGAAAAGCACACAGTGCAAGCACTCTGACAGAAACAGTGTATTGGATGCATGCTGTTATCTCAGCTGAGAGAGATGCATTCATCACATTTGTGGTGGCTAACCAAGCTTATCTTGATATGCAAAATGGAAACAAGGCTTCTCACTTGTGTTTGAGATTTGGTAGCAACTGAAAATTGGTGTGCAAAATATAAATTATAAAGGTAACATTTTCTTGTCTTTCTAATTTGATACCTCTTGGCTCTCAAAGGATGATTTCCTAGTTATTCAACAAAAGCTTTTGCTGGACCTTCATTTACTTTATGTGTTATTCAATGACAACTTTTCTCTCTGACGTGTCTGCCATAGGAGGATCAATCTAATTTTATGTACAACTGTAAAGATGAATGATAAGTAGAAAGGATTCAGGCAAGTACAAGCTGAATAAATTATAAAGGGCAAATGATGACTGGACTGGGGGTCCCAAGAGACAGTGATATGATAACAGAAACTAAAGATGAATTTATGATGGATGTAGTTAGCATGTACTGAGGCTGTTAATTCTTCAGGGTAGTTTTACAACTTCTTGTGATTGGAGCAATCAAAGTATTTCATTTTAAAGAGATGCTGTATATTTTCACTTGTCTGTTCTGCATATTTGCATGTATGGCCTCATTTATATGCATAGCAGTAAACTCCCATAGGCTAGTCAAGCTTACCTCCCATCAAAGGGCCCCTATTCTCCAAACCATAATGCCACTGTTTATGCATAAATAAATAGATAATGTGTAACAATTTGAGGGCAAACCTGGATCTCAGGAAAAAAAAAAAGTTTCCATTTCATAGAACACAGCAATCAAATCTTTTCAGATCCTGCAAGTAGCTGAGCACCTTTAGCTACCTTCAAAGCCAAGCCTAGGGATTGAGTTATCTCACATATCCCTGATGAAAAATTATATATAACAAGTTTCAGGTAGGTCAAATTTTAGGCTTAAGCTACTTTAAGAGCAGCTGATGCAGCATCATAAAGTTAGAAGCAAATCTCATCTCAGAGCAGTTCTTGATTGCATTTCATTCATACTCTTATTTCTATCTCTTGTTCCTTATTATTAAGGTTATTTGCATGAAAATGATCTTTTTTCCTTCCTCTGAAGGGTTGTCTCTAGTCTGTGAGTAATGCTTACTCTGGCCTACATTTGTGAATGCCATGGGTTTGATTCTGACTTCATTTACACAAGTGTAAATCAGCAGTGATCTGATTGAGGTCAAGGGATTTATATGGCGTAGGAAAGAGCAGACTCAGCTATATTTGTCACTGCTGAAATGATGTCATCGTGAACAGTACCATAGCTCTAAATGAGGAAACATATTTCTACCAAGAATCTTTGCATCCAAATATCTGATTTCACAAAATGCTGAGCATCCCTGACACCTGCTGGGCCATTCAGTAGCTCCCACAGGCTTTTTACTAGAGATCCCAGATCCAAACTACAGGAAGTAAAGATGGTTGGTGTCTTGGTGTTTCAAATGTTAGCCATTGAATACTAACAAACACTAAACACTGGGATTTCCAGTTGCATCACCCTGCTGAATCAAGTCATGATGGGATTTGCCCAGTAATAACTTGCAAGCAGTAAACCTCTGCTTCTAATCCTGTGTTCTCAGTCTCAGAAAGACAAAGGAAGAGAAGAACAGGCACCCTTTAACAGTCAATTTTCTGTTCATCTGCTCAGTCATATAGATGACATTGTGTAACATTATCTAGTCCAGGGTTCATTGTTCATAGGCTAACCTTTCCTTAAACTCCCACTTCCTGTATTTGCACTATGTAGTAACAGAGAAAGACGTTCTGACTGTGACCTGTAATGAAAGGCCAATGTAAGCTTTCAATAAAGCACTTAAATGAGGATGCTGCATAATTATGTGATTTGGACTTCCACCTGTGGCAGTACTCCTACCTAGACTATAAGTTTACTAGTGGTAGCTGTATACTCATAGCTGACACTGGTGTAAACTGTCTGCCCTGTTCCTTCATCCAGTGTGTGCATGTCTTTAAATATTTCACATACTTAGAGAGAAAAAAAAATAGATTTTTTTTTTAAAGTACAAAGGTTGAAGTCCGTGCATAAGAGTGATGGATCATGTTTGGATGCCCTCCACCAAAATTATTATAATTGAAACATGAAAACATAGACTTGAAAGCTGTGGAGAAACTGCATTCTTGGGCGGTGTAATTCCTGCGGGGGTGATTAAACAATAAGGGCTTGAAACTTGCCAGAAACTTTATTTTGTTAGTGGTACTTATGCTATATAGGTTAGGAACATCTATGCATGTAGAAAGCAGACATAGAGTTGCAGTGTAGAGATAGTGCAAGCCTTATGATTTCACCTGGTGAAAGCCAACCACTGGCTGCAAAGCTTTTAAAAAAGCTGTGTATCCTATAGTTTAAGGGCATGATTTGTGCTTTATCTTAAAACTGTGCTTAAAATTAAGAACACCTTTTCATGAGCTAACTGAGCTGGAATGCTTTTGGAAGTGGCAAAAACTGTCCCATCTATCCACTTACAGATAACTTTTAATAGGACTTGACATGATGTAACCCATTTAGCTTCTGTGCTTCACTTCTGCTGTGCTCCTGCTTTGGCAGGGAGAAGGTGTTGGGGAATGACTGACCATGAGATTGCACTATCAGTTCAGGCAAGTAGGTATCTGAATTGACTTTGCTCTGTTGAGTAGCTGCAGTGAGAGACTTACACTGGCACTGCATGTACGAGTTCCTGCACTTGGCAGGTTCCCAGCAATGTCAAATCTCTCTGATTAGTTTCTGTAAGTACAAGGACAAAATTAAGCCCAACCTATTTTTCAAAGAAGAAATGTGCATTTCCCATCTTTCTCTTTAATGGGAACTTCTTATATCTTGTTTCTGATACTTCTTCCCTCCCCTTCCCACCATATCACCTCTTTAAAAAAAGCAGACAAAACCGAACCTTAAAAAACTACAATTCCTCCAGAAAACCTGTGCCTTCAATTTTTTTTGAGTTCTGAAATATATTTTTACCTTAATATGTGTACAATTTCAGCATCAAATTAATCCTTTGGTGCTAGAATTAAGTTATTCCATTCCTTTCCCCTTAGATATGGTAAACTACAATCCTCAAAGCCTCTGCTACTTTCTTGTGCATATATTCTTTGACATGTTGCAAAAAAAAAAAAAAAAACCAACTGTTTTGATTGCTGGCTTTTCAGGCAGGTTTTGGCAGAGCAAGTCTTGTCCAGCTATAACTAATCCATTCCAAGCTCAGGTTGCTCCTTCAAACAGATGGAGTGAATTGTTTTTCTCTTATTCTGTGAATGGTTCAGTCATTTCTATGCTACTATAGTGGCTTTGCATGGTAAATATGTAACTTATAAGACATGCTGGCATGAGTTTCTGATTTCATTTACAGCTTTGATCAATTGAATAGTATTTTGTTTCCAGAGTGGCAAAACTGGAATCAGACTTTTCTAGGTCTTTTTTATTTATGGCTGACTTACTTTCAGGATCTTCCTTGGTAAACATCTGAGACATTACTTCTGTCTTTTGCATTACTTTGTGGTGTCCTTTCTCAATAAAGTCACAGTAGCGCCTTATGTCTGGCCAAACAGCATTTTCTCCTTCTTTTCTCCTCTGTCCCATCTCACTCTGCACGTCTGTCCTTGCCTTCTCTTATCTCCTTTGTAGATTGTCTGGAAACATTACCCTATGTTCACATAATGCTTGCCTGGTGAAATGAGTTGAGATTACAGCTGCTGAGGAGAAACACTGTGCTTCCCAACTACTTCTGCCTGGGAGATCACGTATTTTTTCCAGACAAAGAGAAAGACTTAGATTACTTATCCTTTTCACATTTGATGACACTGCACATATATAGATAGCAAAGTTAGCTTGTTGTAAACCTGATGTTTCCTGAAATTATGAGGCTTACTATATGTGAGACTTTCAGTGTGTGTTCACTTTGCCCAAGACAAACAAAGCAGCCAGGGTAGGGTTGTTCATATGGTGTTCTTTTGCCTTCCTTAAAGCAACTGGAAGGTGAGTAGGGACTTATGTCTATGTCCATGCTTATCCTGCTTGGGAAAGAGAGGTGGGTTATGTGTGAGGGGGTGAGCCTTGAAGGCTATCTGTTTTGGTGGTAGCAGGCAGCTGCTCCCAGCTTGTTATTATTTCTACCACTGCATCTTCACATTGTTTTATATTACCCACATTTTCACCTGGGAGGAGAGAAGCTGAGACACTCCTGGGGAATCTGGGTATAACATGTGGCTAGCAAGCAGGCTGCTGCTGAGGAGATCCTGAGAAAATATGTGTATTTGTGGGCCCTGTATGGTTTTTGGAAACTCTAGCACAGGCTATACAAATGTGGATACATGAAATACAGATGTGACACCCTTCAAATACAGTGTCCCACTGGAGGTCCCAAATTTATTTAACTTGATATTTATTTCTCTTTTATTTTTAATCTATTAAGCCTTAAACCTTTTCCATCAACACTCTGAAACCAAGCTGCCATAGCACAGTGGTAATGCCTCTAAAGTAGAGCCTGTCCAAAGTAATTTCATTGTCTGTGTTGAGTGAAGTGCAACAATTAAGCAGACAGCACAAATGGGTCTAGATAAATTGAGTATTTACAATTATTTCAGTTTGGATAATCTAATGTGATATTCCTTGTGCAGCTAAGAAATATGCTTCCCTGTGTGGGGGGCGAGGAGGGGCTCTCATTCTATACTCTTGTCTGCTGGGTGTAAATTCAGAGTAACTCCATGGACTCTTGCAGAGTTAAAGCTTCTTTACATCAGTGCAGCTCAAATGAGAATCTTACCCTCTTTCTTTAGATGCTCTGTAAAGCTGTCTCCCTTAAGCTGTGCTTGCACTTTAGAGATACAGCTAGGGGAGCTGGAAGGTCATTTCTTTTTTTTTTTTTTTTTTCTTCTGGGCTACGGTTGTGTTGTTGAACTCATTCACTTTGGGGAATCCAGCTTTCTTTGAGAGCCTCTTTGCTCTCCAGCACTGAAACTCTGACTGACAACTCGAGTTACTCTCCAGATCTGGCATTGCTGCTGACTTTCTGGATAGCATTGCAATCAGATCCCCTCATTACCAATGCCTCTCTTTCTTGGTATTAGCACCTTGGGGCTGTATTCTGGCTTTCCACCAATTCCAGCTGAAAACTCATAGCAATCTCATTTGAAAGGCAAGGGATTTATACCAGCAGATCGACGCTAAAAGGCAAATCATCGCTACTTTCTGCTTCATTTCTTTGCAGGATACATTGCTTCTCCTTCCCTCCTCCTGGTCCCCCCTCCAGCCCTGCTCAAGCAGCACACTGTGTTGCTGGGCAATCTCAACCAACTTAATCACATTTGGGCCCAGTGTTTTTCCTGCAGACCCTGGAGTGTGCAGTGCTTAGGCCTTGGTTATTAGTTTACACAATAAATGAAGCCCATTAGAAGAGGATAATCAGGGCTCGGAGAAGGCCACCTCACTCGTTATCTGAGGAGGTTATGTTAAGCCTCTGTAGTTATTAATCATACTTTCCCATTCAGATAGCTGAAGATTAAGAGTCACATTTATCCTCTTTGCTCCTCATTCTTTCGCACTGATGTGCAAACGCTCTTTATAATCGTTGTTATTATGGTTATTCATATCCCATCCAGTCATCCAGGACTGCTCCTGAGATGTTGCTTAAAGTCTTGCACCTATCCGTGGTGGCTTGATGATACAGATCAGAGCCACTGGAGGTCTCTCCATTTATATCTCCGAAAACATCCTTGAGAGTCCTAGAAAGTCTCTGCTAGCTGTTATTGAATTGCAGTATCTTGTCCAGAGGCCAAGAGAGTTCTGAACAGAAGCCGATGCTATTATAAGAGCCAAGTTTAACAGCAACCCTCTTGATTTCACTTGCTTTGCCTTTTAATACCAGCTCTAACCTTGACCTTAGACTAAGGTGATATGCTACCCTGTGGCTTTTTGAAATCTAGCCTAATGCCCTTTTAATCAAAGTGAATGACCCTTTTTTCCTTTCTTCATTTTTAAAGCACTTAAATCAACTGGGATGAAATCACATCTGTACAAGGTGGACCCAACAGTCCTTAAAAAAAAAAAATGTTTTAAAATGTAAGCATTTATTCCATCAGTGAAAATAATCTCTTTAATTATTTTTAACCTAGAACTAGTTCTGTTTCCTATAATTCTCTTTCTGGTAGCCTGGACCCATACACATAGACACAGAAAACAATTCCCCAGAAAACCTTCATCAAAATCCAGGTACTTGAGGAAGACAGTTGGAGTCTTTTCTCCCCAGAAAGTCTTTAGTCGCGGAGCATTTGCTTCAATAAAATTATGTTTAAAGCAACAGTTAGCAACTAACTTTATTCAGTGTTTAGTGACTGCACAATCAGCCACAACCAATGTACAACTACTTCCCTCTGTTTGAACACTCATTCCTTTCCTTCATGTCCAGTATCAACTTTAAGTGTAAGTAGGTTTAACTTATGTAGTAGTGGCCAGGTCAATGATATACAGAAATCCTAAACATGTAAGTTCATAGTATCTATTATGCAAACTTAAAATCACCAGTTCATCCAATTTCTAAAACATGGATACATTCTTTAGAACATGGACTGCGAGTTACTATATGTGTCAGTTTTTCCACCCTAAAATGTTTTTTCATCCTGTGAGGAACGGCACAATTCCAGAATGAACTGTTCATACCATTTTTACTTTGACTGAAGCAAATACAGTTCCTAATCCTGATCTCTTTAAACACAACTGGGTCTGTCTCCTTCACATTTGTGATGATAACAGTAATATGCAATGCTTACACTTCCCAAATGTTCTGCTTAGAAACTGATTCTGAATAGATTAAGGAAAACAGAATTGCTGTCTTGACTCAGAGGTTTACTAGTCTCTGTCATCCCATGATCTGGTTCCTTCTTCTATTTTCTCTTATTTATTTTTTTCCAAGCCTATGCAGCATGCTTGATAACACATAAAACTCTTATTAGGGCTTTATATTTGATGGCTTTTTTTTTTTTTCTTTTTTTAATGAAAGTATTTTCTCTAGAAAATGTCAACTCAAGACCTTTCCATTTGAGGGATCATGGTGGTTTTGGTCAGGCACTTGTTTGAGACTGAATTTTTGGATCTGTTAGAAAATTCTTGTTCAAATGAAAGGGCCAGAAAAGCAGAAAACAACCCAAACAGGCAGGCATGACATTTGCTTGACATATGGAGCTTCCCTGATACAAATCCCTCTATTACCTAATTCAAACTAAAAAGTGAACAGACACTGGTTTTTCTCTCTCCACCTCACATTTCCTACTCATCAGTTCTTGGCTATTTGAAGACAACCTTTGCACATAAACGTTTTTTTAAATTTTCTGCTCTCCTCTACTTTTACAGAAATTACTAATTAAATTACCTGAAATACTATGGGTCTTTTTTTTTTTTTTTGAGTGGGTAAAGATTTTTGTATGGATCATTGAGGCACAATACCATTTCTGGTTGATTTTAAGAATAATATACAGGGTCTTGACGTGCTGTCATGAGAAAGGACTAGGCATACAGACTGGAAGTTTACTGTAGATGACCTCAGATTTCACTAAGATGTTGGCAGCTTCTGAGTTGTCTGGCTCATAACTGGTCTTATTTGTCTTCCTTTGGGGGGGGGGAAAGTGAGGCTGTGAGAAAGAGTGGAGAGAAAATACCTACGATAAAATGTGGTTTTGAGGGCTGAACCAGCATCAGGGTTTGAGAAATCTAAATACAATGGTTGCCTATGTGACAGATGTCAATGAACCAACATTTGCCTTGGTATCCTACCTACAAGATGGAGACAATTAACCTTCCCCCAATTACTTCTGATTAGTAGGCATTTAGAGTTCTCCGAAGTAGATTTTTTCCTTTCAGATACATCTGTGTTTGTGTATAGTGCTTAGCGGTGACAGTTCTTGCTTTTGACTACAGTGTCCTAGACATCCCTGTGATGCTGACAAAGGATGATAACTGTTGTGAGGGAAAAGATTTCTTCCAATATGAGGTGATGGCTCAGGATGATTCTTGCCTTTCAGAAAAGTGCTGTCTCTTTCTGCTTTGTCATGATTGACCTGAAAATAAATATGGAAAGAGTGACATTCTTACTATTGTGTTGTTGGTTTTTTTTTTTTTAAAAAAAAAAAAAAAAAAAAAAAAAAAAACAGACAGAAAAAAAAAAATTTCTCTTAGACTCCTGTTGTACTTGTCCATGCTGTATTTGACATCTATAATAAAATTTAGGTCAGATACACTTTTCAATAAAAAGAGGCATCCTACACACAATCCCATGCTTGTATTAGGGTCATGTCAAGAATAATAGAAACTATTGTCACTGCACTGAACCTCTGCATTTTATTAAGTATTCCTCACTTCTCTCTTCTCCGCTTCTCTCCAAGACATTATACAAGATGTCTACCATGTTCCACCACATCTCAATAGAGGGCACAGCAACTGCTTAGCAAGGAGCATGTCTCCTCAAAGTTACCATGGCATCAATGAGCAAATGAAAAATGTGGATCAATCACTTTGTCTTGCTTGATCATACATGTCCTCTCTCCTTATCTGTGTGAGAATTTCAGGAGTGAAGGAGGGTTTTTGTCAAAGGAGGAATTTTAGTTTTTTCTTATTATTTCATGGGGAAATTACATGCTGGGTTTTTCATGAATGAACACTATCCTAGGGAGACATGAGGGAACGATATATTGGTATTGAAAGAGATAGTCCTAGGTAACTTCATAGAATCATAGAATAGTTTGGGTTGGAAGGGACCTTAAATATCTAGTTACAACCCCCTGCCATGGTCAGGGATGCCTCCTAGTTCACGTACTATCACAGACCTGCACCCATCTCTGACCTGTTCGCACCTAGGGATAACTCTTGGCCTCAGTTGCTGCATGCACCTTGCCCTACCAGTTCTGGATCAGTTCCCACAGCAGCGTGGTGGCCCAGGAGTCCTGATCTGTCTGCCCTTTTGTATATCAGCATCTGTTTCTAGCCTTATGAATACTTTCACACTAAGTCTCAGCCAATCCTCCTTCACTTCTGGTGTGACAACTAGAAACAAGGAGGAGAAACCACTGGATTTCATTTAATTCATGCCTTACAATAGGCTTTGAAGTAAGGTCATGTAGGGAAAGGAATTATTTGCTTCAAATTTCTTGCTCAGAGCTGCTCCGAGTTGTTTTCACTGAATATTTTCTGTTTCTGAATGGTATTTTCTGGGGTAGATGGTGAAACCTAGTTCCATCCAGAGGTGTGACACCTGACTTCCTCTGTCTAAAGCCTGGTTTCACTCAGCCATAGCATCAAGAATTCAGTGTCATCTTCTTGGCACTGCACACCTGCACTTTTCTTCCCTTTCCTTCTCTCCTCTGCCTTCTTTTTCCACATCCTGGTGACATTCTTTGCTATATTTGAGGTGCTAGCATAGATCAAAGTCCTCCCAGGATCAAACAACGTGCTGCATGCAATCCTTACGGTTACAAACAAGGTCTTTCACTGACAGAAACACGTTTCTGTTCTGCATTTTCAGCAGCCTATCACACTTGATTCAAGGGTAGCTTTTGATTTTGCAAGGAAACTCTCTTCTGCCCTTCCCCCTCAATTCTTCAGAAAGAGGGGGAGTGAAGTAAAGAGTTCCATTTGGCTGAAAGGATAGGACAGCTTTCTTGAAACTTTGGAGAGAGATTTAATATACTTGTGCTATATGCATGTTTTGTTTGTTGTAACAAGTAAAAGACAAAGAGCTTCAATGGAGAAGAAATATATCTAATTTTATGTAGCAAGAAATATAGCAAGATATAGCAAGAGAGGACTGAGAAACTTGCCTGAGTGTTTGTTACATCTTTCTGATGGTATTTTTAAAATATTTTGTGGTCATCACTTCCCTGTAAGATTCTTGCTGTTCAAATAGCTCTTCAATATAATTTTTATTTTTGTTTGAAGTGGTAGTTAGGTCCACAAAATATTCTGAAAGTTGGATAAATGGTACTAATTACTATGGGCAACTATTTCCTATGAGTCTTTTTTTTCATACAGCTTCAAGCAAGCCTTCAAAGGAGACACATTGAAAATATAAGTATTAACGTACAGTTTTCTGACTAGCTTGGATCTTTTGTATTCCATCTCTTGGGGCTCCTGAAAAGCTCTCTGAAAAATTAAGTGACATAGACACTGAAAGTTGAATGCAAATATAATTTTGCAAATCTCATTAGTAGGGTTTCACATTATTTTCCAGTACTCGGGAAACACTGTTTGTTGGAGAACTCAGTGTTTTTGTTATATTTTCTCTGTCAGAACATTTGAAAAAAGATCTCTGAAATTATTTTCAAAAGACAAATCTTCTTGGACCTTGGGAAAAAAAAAAAAAACAAACCAAAACTTGACATTTTTTCTTTGCCACTTCCAACACAATCAGGAAAATGCAGAAGAAAGGAGTGTAAATAATAAGCAATACGCCACTCCACATTAATGCAAGAAAAATCTATATTTTTGCTAGGGAAAATAATTGCTGATTAGTATTGCTGAACAAATAATCCTCAAACCCCATAATTTGCATTCTATTATTAAAATTCAATCAATAAAAAGCTCTTTTTAATAATTAAGTTCGGGGATGCTACTGTTTACTCATAGCGTTACTGGGTTTGATATTGTTCTGGTTCATCCTGATACATAGCAATGGAAGGAAGCACTTACTTATAAGTGGCATATATATGAAACATATTGCTTTTAAGAAGAAAATTAGAAATTCTCCCTAGATGCCCACTTCATCAGGGTCTGTTTATTTGCCAGAAGAGTCTTAGTTTCATTCCTAGCTGGTATTTCTTCTCTAATTTTAAGCATCCACACTTCTTAGGGTACAAGTTGTTGGCGCACAGGTCCTCAGAAGATAAGAAAAAGTGCAGATGCTATTCTCTGAGAAACTGTCAAGAAGTAAAAGACACGAACCCATTTCAGTCTGTGATTACTCGCTACGGGATCACACGCTTGCTGACTTGCCTCAGTGGCCTGTCTTCTAGAGTGCAGGCAGGGTAAATAAATGTTAATTTCCCCACTGCATAGAGGGTATTCTCTCTCTTGCCTGAAGTGAGGAGGTGCTAGTCCCTCTCTAAAGAGTTGTTTTGTTTATTGGTTTGGATGAGACATTCAGGAGACAAAGTTCTCTAATCAGCAGATACATAAAGTGAGAGGGCAGCCTGCCTTTCTCTCCCACTGTTAATTCCTTCAAAATCTTTCCTCATGTGTCTTGCAAAGTAAACTGCACTAGGGTTCAAGTTTATTTCACAGGAAAAAATCCCACTGGTTGTTACACATAGCTGATGTGGTAAGTCAGATGTGCCGCAGCACAGGATAAAAATTGTTAAAATAATTATGAATTCATATTCTTGACTGAAAGACCAAGCTTCCACAAGGCATGAAATAGTTACACAAAACAAATAGTAGTGTGTACATATGCACTTTAATATGAGGGAATATATGTAATACTTGTGAGACATAGAGGGATTTGATGTGAACGCCAGTAAGTTTATCTTAATTTTTATAAATTTTGAAATTCATTCTATGGCTAGCTATCCCCCTCTGAATTATAATTTCACCTTGTTGCCTACCCTCAAAGAAATACATTCAACAGGAAATCTAGAAAAAACAGTTAAAAGGGAAATAAGAAAGCTGGTGTGGTTAAATGGAGGTAAAGTTTTACTTTTTTGAAAGGAACTAGTTCACAGTTTTTCAGATTCTCTATGAAAATAAGCATTATAGAAACCTTCAAAAGCTCACTGAAGCAATTTCATGTAATGAAAACAACCTCATTGAAATGAAAATACTGTTTGTAATTCTAATTAAGATTTAAATTTCTATAAAATGAGTAAAAGAATTATTTTAAAATTATTTAAAAGAAAAGAAGGCCCCTCAATAAACTGGAATACATCAAGGAGTGCTGAAATATCTTTCAGAGCAGGAGGGGAAGACTCTAACAAGAAGATACTGGGAAAATCCTGTTATATTAAACTCTTTAGATTATGACTTGGACTATGTGGACCAGCTCAGCATAGTCCTCAAAGTCCTGGCACAGGAAGCACTGACAACTTTCCACAACATGCTTATTCATTACCACAGGTAAATCTTTCTAGTGGTCAGACCTTAAACTGCTCTGCACAACTGAGGTTGCTGAGGCATCTTTCTCACTGGCTGCCAATTTCCTTGCTGAAGCTCAGAATACTGGGCTGGGTGAATTGTTTCATAACACTTGGCACTGGTCCCTGGGTGTTCAGCACAGGCTTCAGGTGATTCTGGGCTGAGATTACTCTGCTTGGTCTGGTAGTGAAACCAGATGTGGGTATGGGTGTAACGATGTGAAGGACCACTTCTCTCTGGGGTAGGTGGGGAGTTCCATGAACCTGTTGCAGACTGTGAGATCCGCTACAGAAAGATGATATATCCGGTCGTGTTTGACCTGCATATACATGTAGTGTATTTCCTCACTGCTGACTCACTGAAGCCTCTGCAACCAATGCTCATATGTCTAGAAGTTGCCATTCCATGTGGTAAAGTCACACTGGTGTCTGATGACATCTCAGGAGCCCATGTGATTAAGCAGTTGTGTAGAAAAACTAGAGGCTTTCTGAAACTGGAATTAAAGCACAATTTCAGTCTTCAGATTAGTCAATTACAAATTACCCATTTTCTATGTGGAGAACCCAATTTAGTACTGGGGGGAGGGAAATAGATTGGATTTTATTGCAGTAGATAGGTAGATTTTTGTATCTTCAGTGTCTGGTTTGTTCTGCTTCCACTGGAACCAGTGCAGAAACTTCACGTGTATTTCCTGTAAGTAAATCTAAGTCTGCATGATAAACCCCCTCTCTTTGTGTGATCTATCTGTAGTGTCCATTCTCAGTATGCATGGGAGAAAGTGGAACAGGGCTTAGTGAGCTTTCTCCAAGTCTCACTAATGACAGAGCTCTTTTATTTCTAAGGAAGTTGTTTTTCTTATACTGGGAAGCTGGTGGGAGTTGAGCAGTGAGTAGGTGCATACAATTCTCAAAAGCTGGCTTGGTGGTGGCAGACATGCAAGTTAAACTGGAAAATGTAGTCATGTGATTTGACTTTTAGATTAAGCTAAAGCGGGTGTGATATTAAAGAGGGTGTGATATTCTGGCATTGCAGTGTTTTTGTGTGAGCTCACTGATCTCAGACTCTTTATCCAGCTATTACACTTCCCTCTCTCAAAACCTCTCTCCCTGGGATTTAGTACTTTAACTCTAGGCTAGCTGGTTTGGCTGTCAAAGGCCTGAGAGAGTACAAAGTAAATTATAGGCACCTTTATAGACATCCAAAGACATCCTAGAGTTTCCTGGGTGTACTCAGCATCCAATTTTTCCTGTGGTTCTCTGCCTCTTTTGTAATGCAGAAAGTTGTGATGTATGATTCTACAGGCTATGAAGAAGTTGTCCTCTGTTGAACTTGAGTGGAAAGGGTGAATCAGATTATTGCCCATTGGTTTTGCATTCTCACCTGAACGTTCCCAAACTGGCTTTATGCACAATCAGCTGGGTGGTTGAAGTTATTTGAATTGCTGATCCATACAAACCTAATTAATTTGAGTCTGAAAGCAAGAATACTGCCTCCCTGTACTGTAGAGAGATGCGCAGGTGACTGTAGCATTGTTGCTGTAAGCTAGGTAAGGCTTTGTGGTTCAGATTCTCACCTGTAGCTAGGCTGGCTAGATGCTGCTCACTCCAGGTACTGCAGACGTCTGGATAGGCTTTTACTATTCTTTATGTCGACAGAGCAGGTATTAACACTTTGAACTCCTGTTTCCATACCTAATAATCTACCTTGACAGACAACAGTGTTTCTTTACTCAAAGCTTCTTTGTATTTCTCAGGTGGCCTTCTGTGGGGAGGAGAAAGCAGGGAGCAATGTGGACATAGTATCCATTTCAAGCACTTGTACACAGACTGCTATAGGCTGTCTGGAAATTAAAGATTCAAAGGAAAGCACTCCATGGGAGATGGAAATAAGGCACTCGGACTTCAGCATTTCTCCTTAGCAACTTAAAACTCTGACCATTCCTGTTCTGCAGTAATTAGAAGCAGTAAACAGAAGCAGTAAACACATCCGCTAATTTGTTTTCCAGTGATCCTGGCAGGATATACAACACCGCCCTGGGACCTGAGGTTTAAAGTTTGTTCCTAGGTTAGCTATTAGAAATATGAATGATATTGGGCAAATCACTTTGCCGCTCTGAGGCCTGGAGTTCCACCTATAAAAGGAAGACAGAGATCTTGATCTCTTGTAAAGTGGCATAGAAAGATCAAGTATTTATTACCAGGTCCACTGCCCGCCTTACACATGAGAAATTGTGGGGTTTTTTTCTTAATCATTTCATATTGTCGATGCCTGCAAGAACTGCTAAAACACCAACTCTTTTCCCACCTCTTGGCTTTTAAAAACCGTAAGGCCTTAAAATAAATTTGAAAAAACACCAACCAAGCAAAAACCTGAATTTATCATCACCTGGTAGGTCTGGATAGGGCTATTCATGAGTACAATCCAAAGGCCTTCACCTTGACTTCCCAACATAGTTTGATGTGATTTTAATCTGATTATTAGACTCTCGGTACATCTTGCAAGCTTGTAAAAGATACACTGCTGGCAGAAACATTTTCGTTACTGGGGAAACTTTTTGTTGTTGATGTATGTGTTGCCTGCCATAAATGCTCATCTGAGAGGCAAAGGTCATTTGGTAGCTGCTTAGCAGCTTTACTTTCTGAAATGAAACTCAAGTGTGTTGGATCTGCAGCAGAAAGTAGAGGGTATGAAATAGATGAGGGAAGATCCATTCCTTAGTGCTGCAGCGGACAGATTATTCTGTGGCTTTTTTAAAATCTTGATGTTGTATCTTGTTGTGTTTCCCTTGTTTGTTTTTTTTTAATTTTTGAACATCCAAGTTCCAGTAAGAGGTGCAGAAGAGAAAGCCTTGGTAACTAAGCTCTCTGTGTCTAGTTACAGGGCTACACAGTACAGCCTGTGGCATTAAAGGATGCACTCCCAATGCCATGACCTTTTCCTGTGCCAGCCCAGGGGATTTATCTGCCAAGCAGTAGATGCAAATCTGGGCTTGTTTGCTAGGCTAACCAGAACAACTTGGTAACTAAGGGCAGTGGGTAAGTCCTGACTTATGAATTTCATTATGTATACAGATATGAGCCTGAAGATCAAACATATGCCACCTAAATGTACCCTGAACAGCAAATCTTCTCAGCCCCTGTTATCCGTTCAGTCTACTTCTACTTGTCTACTTCTGTGAAGTCTGCTTCTGTAGGTACCAATTACTGCTAGGGCTTGTAATATATTTACAGACTTCAGTGGCCCATGTGACACAGTAAGTCAGGCTATCTGATAGAGCAAGTGCTCACTCTAAATTTTATTTATTTGGGGCATCAGAGTATTTCTCTGTAGATCTTCTAACTAGCTTCCATATAGAATCATCTTGTTTCCAAATCTTACAGAAAATTGTTTTGGCATCAATAATGAAGCAAAAATTTGCCACATTGAAGCCAACAGACTTGTTTTGCCCTTGGTTCTTGAATGGCATTCATTTCATCTTTCAGGGGATTCTTTCATATATATATATATATATATATATATATATATCACCCAGAGAAATAAACAACAACAACAGAAACTGAAAGAGAATAGCCTTATATATCTCATTTCGAGCCTAACATTTCTGAGAAGTTAGTACTTTTGGTTATGAAAACAGGTGCTGTCAGCAGCACTGACAGAACTACCAAAGTAATAGCAACTCCTGGATACGAGACCAACCATCTACCACCTTCCAGCAGTGAGTAGCAAAGGGTCTATGACATGTTATTATAGGATCTATGTACATGCAGGATCTGTAGCTGCAGTCCAGTTCACAGATACAAATTGTGACTACTTCCTTTTCCATTTAAAAACACAAGGTGTTGCCAAGCACCTTATCTTACAAGCAGAGATGATGGAAAAATAAGCAAACAAAACTTTTTTTTTTTTTTTTCCTCCTAGAAAGCATGGAAATATTTTCTGAAATGACATTGCTTTCAGCATATTTCTTACTGTGATGGTGTCTCAGACCCAGGACAGTATTTTGGCTAAGATGTTTTGTTTATTCTGTTTTGATGATATCTGGGAATAAAAACCAGCAAGTAAACCTTCTCTAAAACGTGTAGAAAACTCTCCTCTACAGAATCACAGAATAGTAGGGGTTAGAAGGGAACTCTGGAGGTCCTCTAGTCCAACCCCCTCCTATAAAATCACATTTAATCACTAGATAAAATGCAGTCATATTTCTTCTCTTTAAAAGGTCAGTGTCTTCACAGGGGAGAAATACACTTCAAAGCCTTGAAATGTTTGTTAAATGGAGTGGTGTTTTTCTGGTCAGCTATGGTCATGGGTAGTCACACAGATGATTTCTGGAAGATTGACACTGGTAGGCAACTGTTTGTGCTGCACACCTAAGCTTCTCACCAACAGGAAAACTTCTCTGCATGTAAGTGACCTACTGTGACCAGCTTGAGCTGGCACACTGATGGTAATGGACAAGTGGTGTCACCCAGCTGCTAAAGCAACTCTCAATCTGGACTTTTTTCTCTGTAGTGTAACTACTGAGCTCTGCCCAGCTTTCTGTTCTCTTCTGTAAAGGAAGTTTATGCCAACTGGAGTCATTACTTTACAAAAAGAAAGTGGATACCTGAGTCGTGAAGTGGCATTTTGTGACTGTGGGTATGATTCATCTGCCCTAACTTCAGCCTAATGAAGTTTAAATGGTTTGCTTTCTTTTACAGACATTGAAGAGCAGGACTTGAATGTGGGCAGTCATCCCACCTATTCTTATCCATTGAATAGAGAGTGACCCAAGACAAATGATTTAGGCTGCCTGAGTGATGTTATGTGAAAGTGCTCTGACAATTAAATCTGATTCCTGGCAAACCAGACCTGGGCAAACCAGTTGCTAGTTTTCCAAAATAAAGCTAGTTAGAAAGTGGGTTTTCATCCTATTAGCCCCCAGGTTTAGAAGGCATAGCAGTAACTCTGCTTATACAGGCTCTTCACTGTCTTTATTAAACTATTTATCTGAAGCAACTTCATATTTTCTTTTAGGATGAACTGGAGATAATGCAATGTGGTTGTTTTAATTTGCAAGGTTAACTGATCTAATTATCTGTGTGTGTTTATTTAAATCCTTTCAAACACTAGGCCCTTGCAGGTGGCTGCTTTGTTTTCCACCAACAAAATCTCTTAAAATGAGATGCTATAACTCAGTGGCACTTCTTGTATAAAGGATTTTCTAATAATGTATGAATTTATTAAAAATAAAGATAAAGAGAGGGTATATTTACATTAAACAAATTAGAGGGAACTGTTGTTTCCTCAAACTAAGAAGACCAAATGACACCTACTTCTACGATGTTAAAAGATTATCCATATTGTACAAAGATGTTAGACATGAGCATGTTGGGTGAGGCCTTTTGACAAACATATGCATTCTTCTGTCAGAGAAGTTTTTTGGGTTTTATGTGTTAATATTTTTCCAGAGCCTCTGAATTGTGAAAACTTTGAGACTTCATTGATGCAAGAAACAGAATCACAGTGCTAAACTTCTGCTTCTGGTTGAATGAGTGCAACTTATGTACTTTCCATTGCTATATACCTAGTAATTTGAAGAAAAGAAACGTGCTCCTATGGATGTCTAGATAACAAGCAAAATTGAAAGAAACGGAATATTTTTTCTCCTCCATTCCTTAGGTACAGAGGGATGAAAATACCGTCTTCTAGCTTTTATATTTCTAGCTGATGGACTTAATCTGCATAGAGTGCTATCTGTGGAGAAGGGGGACTTGTTATCTCAGGTGCTGCATGAATGTAGCCAGACTACCTCCAGATCAGATCAGGCTCACATCTATGCCTTCGTCTTTGATCCCTTGATCTTTCAGCTCTGGGATTATCTTGAACAGAGCTAGTTTCTTCCTGTCTGCTCCTAGCATTGTAGATTCACCCAGGTCCCCTAATTCTGCAGGGCCAGTAAATTTCTTTGTGCTGAAGTAGTCTTTCTCCTAGTAACTGTACCCTCACTCTTAATACCATATTAATGAATTACCATGTTCCTCCTATCAGTTCACAAAGCCGCCTTTGCTAAACAGATGGAGACTTATTTGCTGTTTCCTGAGTGAGTGTTAGCTCAGTGGTCCAGCACATCTATCTTATCTTTTGGGAGATTTGTTCACTTTAGCAGAGACGGTATCTTCCTTTACTTAAGCACCTGCCAGTGATAAATGAAGAGAGACAGGTGCTAATCTCTCTGGGTCTGCCACTCCCCAGGGAAAGAGCCCATTTGATCATAGATATGAATTGCTGATGGATCACTCTTTTGATGCCATATCTCACCATAAAGGCAACTGGCAGAAGCCCTTGCCCAGTTTGTGATGATTTTAAAGCTTAGCTGGCTGGAGCACTGCAGAATATTCTGCAGTGTACAGTCATGTTTTGTCTAGCATGTAAAACAGCACTAGTTTCAGAGTTATGTATGTGGAAGTGCTTACTTTTGCTGATCCTGCTTATGCACCAGCCAGTCTTTTATAGGCTGTCAAAACACAGAGCCAAACTCTGAAGTCTTTCCTTGGATTATATGTGGTCTTTACTTGAGCAGAGCCTGCACTAAGTGAGCAAAATCTAAATAAGGCTGTCAAGGCTTTGACCTAGAGTATTTACTCACACAAGTCCCGGTGAGAATTGCAGACTTAATACTATGTTGCAAATGTAAGCGTTTCAGCGCGTTCTCCTGTGCTCTGACAAAGTTAATTGTCTAATCTTGACACCAAGTGCCCTGTACTTTTTTAAGAGGTTTATGCATGAGACTAATTATGTGCTGTTAATTTGGCTGCTAGCAGCTTTCTGCTTTTAACATCCGTTGGATTCAGGAACCGTGCAGGGTGGTATTTTCATGTAACTGGTGCAAGGGCTGTGAACTGGATCTAAAACACAAAGACAGCAAATAACAGTGGACTGTTCTGAAGGAGGAGCAAAGTCTCGATTCCCTCAAATTTTGACCCGGTGACCAGAAATACCAGGGTACATGATCCACAAGTGTGCTGTATGGAGAAATTTTGCCAGCCTATAGATGGTCTCCTACTGTAGATAGGGCATACAAGTGAGGATTACCATTTCTGACAACAATGTCCAAGAAGAGAGCATCTAAGTGTAAGTGAGGATCAAGGAGGCATAGGCTGGGACAGGCTAATCACATCACCATACTTGAAATTTCAGTTGTCTCTAACACATTTGGGGCACCTTTAAAATTACTGATAGCTTGTCAATGAAGCTTTGAAATGAGGCAGACTTGTGAGTTACTGAAATTCTTGAGGACATACTAGCCTGTTATAGCTAAGGTGACTTAAAACGTGACCAAAGCACAGCTTCTAGAAATGCTCAGCTGTACTATTCCCACTCCCTGTATTTTTCAGGCCTTACAGTGCCTGCAACTGGAAATGGGCTTTGCACAGATTGTGCTTTTGTTCTTGCTCTACAAAGTGCTGTGGAAAGATAATCAACTTTGTACCAGAAGACCTTTACTGTACTGTTTCCTCAAAGTAGCAATTTCTCAATAGTATAATCAAGAAATCACTGGGTACTTACCTGAATTTCCTAAATTTAAGATAAAAAAAAGAGGGATGGGCAAAATGTTGTGGGAATCAGATTAATATGACAGCAAATTGTAGGTGTTTTAGAGGGAATTGTCAGAGATCCTACTATGTTAAGATCATGTTTACCATGCCATTCCTACCTTACATGAAACACATGTCAAAGATTCCAAAAATTATTTTGAACAAATACAATTCTTCAGTTAGAAGAAGATGGCTGTCCAGGCACTTTTATTTCAAAATAAAATAAGAGCATCTGTAATTGTCTGTGATTAGTAGCCACACAAATATTCACTAGGATTTTGCAAGGACAACCTCTGATTTGTAGTTTGCGAGCTGGCAGATCATGCACTGCCCCATCACATAACACTGATGGGATGTTTAATTCTGGGTTTGGGAATTACAAAGCCTGATCTTGGGTTTCCAGATGAAGTTTCCTGGGACTTGAAGTTCAGCTTCGAAACCAGCATTGAGGTCAGTGTAGTGTAGCTCTGAGGCAGTTGGTCTTTGTTGTCAATCTCAGACCTTCAGACAGCAGGCCAAGACCTTTCAGAAACTGAAAGCAACCAAAAGAAAGCAGACTCCTCTGCAAAGAAAAGTGTCAAAAAATTCTTAGGTGCTCTTCTGACACTGTAGGCCTGATTGTTAAGAGGACCTGTGACTGTGGATCCTTTGAAATGACTGCTCTTTATATGGCAATTTCCCAGCTGGCATGGAAATCAAGCTGCCACCAGACCTGTTTTGATTAGAAGAAAAAAAAAAGAAAAAAAGAGAGTGAGGTGCCATTAGTAAGAACTGTGCACAATTAGGATCCCCGATTTTTATTAAAATCTAGGGACTAGGAGATGAAGAATATTTTTTTCCCTGTGAGACACTGTAGTGTCTTAAGTGTGATACGTTATCACCAAGCACCTGTGAGGTCTTTAGAAGCTCTAGCTGCAGCTTTACCTGAGTAGAGAGGCAAAATAAATGCCTGTGTTGATGGATGCATAGCCAGTGAGGGTTTTTTAAAGGAGCAGGTTCTGCATGAAGTTGGAAAACAACAAAATGAGGAGGCTTGTTTTCTGAAGACAGTTCTGCTGGGCAGGCAAGAAGAGTGAGCATGGGTATGTCTGGTACCCCATGCTGAGAGGAAGAACAGAGAGGAGCCTCTGATGAGGACAGGGGAGTAAGTGAGCCTGCTCCAGCCAAGCGGGAGACAGCAGGAGGAGGAAAGTTCACTGCCTGCTTAATTGCAGGGGGTGCCACAGTCCCACTGTGTACACAAAACCCTGTCAATAGCACTGAGGCGCCAGCGTGTTAATTAATGATTTACTTACACTGACCCTTGACCCTGAGGCAAATAAGAGGGATTTGTTTTGCTTCTATTAACTCCTCGGCTTGTTGAGCAGAGGCCCTGTAGTTCCCAGCATCACATGGCCACACAGGAGCTACATGTGTCCTTTATTGTGCAAGGGTCCAGATGGTGACGGAAAAGAATTGAATCCCCCCCACCTGCTTCTGCTCTGTCTTCTCACACCTTTTCTCGTGGAGCAGCAGCTCCATCCATTTGACACCCTGAGTTACATCACAAAAAGGGAATCCGGTTTGTTATTAAGTTAAATTGCAAGGTGGATGGATCCCTTGCTTCACCTACCTCCTTGCACAACTGCATATCTTTATAGGCTTCCATTGGTCCATGTGTCTCCCTGCCTGTTTGCTTTGTGTGAGATCAAAATCCAGATCTTTACTTCCATGAACCTCCAGTTGTCTCCTGAAACTCTTATGCTTACTAAATGTGAACTGCCCAGTACTATCTGGAAAAGCAAGCTTGAATCCATATGTGTGTTCACTGTCCTGGTGCTTGCTTTGAAATGACCACAGTGAGCATAAAGGCAGGTTTGCAGAGAGTGCAAAGGAGATCACCAAGGTTCCCTCCCAGGCACCTTTTGAAGGCAGAAAGTCCTATGTCTAAGTGTACATGATGGAAGAAGAGGGGAATGACAGGGCAAGGTGCTTCTTTGGGGATTCAGCATGAGAGCAGGGGGCTATGGGCCTCCTTTTCTCCATGTTTAGCTCAAAAGTGTGTGCTGATGTGGCAGTGTGGGTGACGGTAAGGGAAATCTGAAAAACAGTGTCTGCAGATAGCTGCATGTCATTTCACAGCAGTAGAAATGGAGATGGAAGTCCCGATACATCCTCAGGGACACCTGCTGTAATTATCACACTCAGTTTGACCAAATGGCTTCCAGCAGAGCCTAGGTTCTGACCTGTGACTGGTGTCAACGCCAGCTCTCAGCCACTGCAATGTCTTCCTGCATGACCATGGCCAAGCCTTTTAGTCTCAAGCCTACACAGAGATGCAGGTCTCCAACTTCTATGCAATACAAAATAAAGATCTAAGTAAGCACTGGGAAAGCAAGAGGTGCAGCACTGACCTGTCCTTCCCCTGGGTAGTAGTAGAATAAATACATTACAGAATGTAAAGAGCTTGATACTATGGAAATAGGAACTCTATAAGTTACTTAGTTCACACACATGCAACTCCCAGAGGGTGTAACTAGGGTTGTTCTGGTTTTTTAGTATTATTGCTTCAGGCATTACACCTGAAAATGCCAGATGTACTTAAATCAAGTGCGATGGTGTCACTGCATAGTAATAGTGTTTTATCAGGGGGACGCACTGGGCTGCTTTCTCTCTCAAGAGCATTTGGAAGAGTATGATGCAGAGTGGATTGGAAGGCAGATAGGTTCCTCTCTACTGGAGGATTACATTTTTATTAAAGTAGCTGGTTGCTGCTTCAGTGGAGGGCCAGTGGCGGCTGCTGTGATCAATAGAACCATGCTTTTTATGTAAGATTTACTCTTGCTCATCCCAGTTTTGCCGAGAATGTTCAGCCTGCAATCGATAATGAGCCGTGATGACAAAGTAGCTTGTTTCAATTGAATTTGATATCATTAAAAATGTTAAAAAAAACATCGTCTCTTCTACTTTTCTATAGAAAAAAAGCTTTTTGATGAGAAAATTTGGTGCTGCCCTAGCAAACCAGCATGGTGAGAATGACTGTCTGTTTCACTTCTGCCAGTGCTGTTGTAGGTTTAACAATACAACATCTCATGTTAGGATGGCCTGGTACATCCCAAACACTGACCTGTGCAGCAGCCTCCCACTCATGTTTCCCTCCCAGAAGAAAAAAAGAATTTCATTTTAAAATGAAAAATATTTCTAGAGGAGAAAAAAAATAAACAATCTCACCTTGGTTTCAGACGTGCTTCCTCTGTCCACAGAGATTTTGTAAAGGAAAATTATTTCCTATGCATTTTAAAAGTCAAAAAAATACTTTCTACTTTGAAAGAGGAACCTGATGGTGAGGGGTGGTGAAGGGAGAAGATTTCTGATGGTGGGCTGGAATGTGATACCAGACATCTCCCAAGGTAAGATTACCTGACACACACACTGCTCTTACCTCTGTAATCTGTCTCCTTTTGGCCCTTGCTCTTTAAGAGTCTGGTTTGTAATTAGAAGAATGGCATTATGACAACTTTAAGCTCTGGAAGGTAACTGCTGCCATATATCTCATAATTTTCCATTTTCAAAGTCAGAACATGCTAAGTAAATATCCCTCTGGTGCCTGAAATGGGCGATTATCTTTCTTTCTGATTTGAAGCAACCCTGATGCAGGGACTAACTTGCTTCAACATTTGGAGACTGGCCAGCCCTTCTGATGCTGACTGGAGCACAATTGCGTTTACTGGGCTTGTCTTGTGCATTTCAGCTTGTTTAATTTCCTAATAAGTTTCTTTCTTGGGCAAGGGGGTGAAATGACTTCTTTCTATTCCAGGAAGCAGTATCATCCCCAGCCCACTGTGGTTCAGGTCGGAGCGACACAGCGTGGTGGGATCCCAGCAGTAACTTTCAGAATCGCAATAAATAGCTGACAAATTTAATTTAACTGGGAAGTGTTCTGAGTTGTATATTTGACTTTTCCTCTCCAATCTGCAGTATTGTTTCTGCATTTACAGCACCTGATATGCACTGGGGAGAGCAGTCCTTAGAAATTAGCTTCTAGCTTTTTTCTGTTTTGTTTTGTTTTGCTTTAAAAATATCCTTGCACTTAGGATGTGTTTCCATCAGCAGAAATGACTGTTTTAACATCATAGCCAGGCAGAAAGAGATGTGTATGCTTGCAGAAGCTTCTGGCACTGCCTCTTAGGTGAATCCATTGGGTTAAGTATCTTCTCAAAACAGGTAGTCTCTCCTCCGAGAGCATCCCAATGAGGCACTGCAAAATAAGATTAAGGTGGATGGGATAAACCACCCGAAGATGACAACCATCACACTACCTGCAGTTGGTACAGGAGCAACATGTTCTTTGGATGGGCTTAGAGATGGATGGAACTGAAGTCTGACAAATGAGCTTGGAGACCCTGCACTGTACATGGAGAAGGGGGGAAGGTGGGATGAAGCAACTGTAGGCCAAGCTGACAGACGGACTTTGTGCTGGTTGCTAGGCAAAGGCAACTCGTGCGTGAGCCAGCAATCCCCAGCCTCTCCTGAGGAGTGCAAGGGCTGGAGATGAAGGTTGCTGCTATTCCAGTGTCAAGGAGTGAGGCTTCCTTTTGTTAAGAGTATGGTCCCACTTTATTTGTTTCTCCTCCAGCTGCTGGGCATTGGTGACGAGGTTAACTCCACTATGCATGGTGAGAATTCCTCACTGCACCCTGCTTCACTTCTTTTGTTTTCTTCTGTTATAATTTCATAACCTCAGCAACAAACTTCTCCCCCTCCTCCCTCCTTATTCCCCCTCTCCTCCTCCCCTTACTCTGGTGGTTTATGAGTTTTGTGCTCTGTGGCCTATTAAGGTTCAGTTCCCAGCCAGTAAAAATGAGGAATTGGTTCCTGCCATTCCACACAAGGAGTTTTAATGCACTCAGTCGCCTGGAAGCCTAAATGCAATAGTTTTGTATCGGTGATAGTTGTGTAACATAAAGCCTTAATAAAGGTTTATAAGGGAAGGGATATGAAATGGAGCATACGGTGTTCAGCTCTGTGTGCAGCTCTGTTGAGGAGTTAAACAAGGGAAAATGTGTTTGCAGCAGAGCTGGGGTGCCACGATGTGCAGGAATACCCACCATTCTGACACACACCCCACACCCCCCGAAGTCCCATCTGTATTTCCTCCTCCCCTGACAAAAAAACTCCCATCCTTTGGACAGGGAACTGCAAAGCACTGACCAAAATAGTGTTAGTCAGGTAGGTTTCCAGGGTGGATGCTTGAGTGTCTCATCCTGAAGCTGGAGAACAGTCCTCTGCTGTTCATGTCTCCACAATACCTGGGGCAGCACTTCCTTCTGCAGGTTCTCTCCAATACTGTGTGTGCCAGGAAGGTGCCCACGTGTAGAGTTATCAGCCAGAGAGGCACTGTCTCTCTACACCTTACTTAAGGACTGTCCTGGGATAAAAAGTTGGCTTTTGGTTCCACTTCATCTTTCGCTTGACTTTTTGGCTGTGATCCTTGAAAAGACACTTGCTGTCACCTCCACTTACTGTCTTACCTCATTGGGTTGTAAGCTTTTAAAGATGTTCTATCTGCCTCGGTGCAGCACCTAGCAAAATCTTTTTTCAGTAGTCAGTGAAGCATTTAACACACATATTTAATAGTCTTGTGGGATTCAGATGGGAAACACAGAACCACCCTCACACTTACCCTTTCTCCTGCTTCAGGGTTAGGGACAGATACAGTTATAATTGACCTGCCTTTATCAATTGATAACATACAACCTTTTTATGAATTTTCCCATCAAAAGTCTTTAAAGTAGGTGCAAGAGAATGCATATAATACAGTTTGAGGGGTTTAGCTTCCTTATGGTATGTATACCTGAAGACACTTTTTGGGGTTTTGCTCTTTAACAAAGTATCTAATATTTTTCTCTTGGTTTTACTGAAATGCCTCATAAACATAATATTTTAAAGGCATAGAGATAATAGGCTATATAGGGGTATAGGGGCATTGATTCCACACCACCAACCCTCCTGAGCTTTAAACAAATTCAAAGAAAAGTATAAGAATGTATTTCCTTCTCAGTCAGAATTATGTTCTTAGCATTTTAAAGTTTAGCTTTCCAGAAGACTTCATGGGGTGGATGGAAAGGCACAGGAAATTATTTTGCTGTTTCTGGTGTTTTCTGTCTTCTCACCTGTGGACACACTCTCTGTCCCAGACATCCCCAAATTCAAATCTCAATATGGTTTCAGGTTTTCTGCAAAGGAGGGGACACAACCTATTTGAAAGGCAGACAGAAAAGTTTTGATGATTTTGGACAAAGTATATTATCTGACCCTAGTGTTGGTTCTTTTTTCCACAGTGGTGTTTTGCAAATATTTCACCAGTTCAGAAATTTAAATTCACATCCTATTACAAGTGCTTTTATTGTCAATTTTTAATATACATTTTCAGGCTTAGAGTGCAAAACCAATAAGGTTTAAATATGTGTATGATGATTGCATTTACATTGTTTTGTTTTGTTTTTTTTAGTGAAATAAAGATATCAAAACTGTTCATGAGGAATCTTCTCTATCTTCTGTCTAGCTCTTAATATTGCAAGAAAAATGCAGGAAGAGTTTAACCAAGAAAGACAGTGAACTGTCCTAAGTGATTAGAAATGGTGCTTCTGCAAGGCATGAATTCCCCATAAAGGTATTAAAGGATATTAACCATAAAGACTAAAAATGATGGATGAATATTGCAATGAACTTTTTCATTGCTGATCAGGTTAATAGATGGGGTGAAGAGGAAGGCTAGTATGAGGCCTTCTAAAGGTCCTCAGGAATTATTGCAGAGGACAAAAAGTAGAGAGATGAAATAGAGAAAACAGATATGGATAATAACTGTGCTTATGAACAGGTGCAGTTTTTCCTGTGCTACAGAGATGACAGTGATAGCAAGTGATAACTAAATTGGTGTTTCAGTAATTGCAAAGTCTTGGTCCATGTCTTAGCATCCCTCTGCTGTCCATGGGTTATTCTGATGAGAGGACGAAGTAGACTTAAATGAACATACTTGTGTAATGATCAAACCCATCAAACTAGAAAAGAAACCATGATTTTGTGAATATTGATAGGCTGCCTCGTGCTGTCCACCTGCAACCAGCACAGGATAATTTTAGCTTATGTAGTTTCATCTCCAGAGCTGTCTTGTTACATAATTTGTCTTACCATGCTTCTGACTATTGAGGTCAATGTCCAAAAAAGTTTCAACCACTCATTGGATAATTTTCTGTGATGACCATGTTTTTTGGCTTGCCATAAACAATGCCTCCAGGGACACCATACTGTAGATTGAGACATATTTAGGTAGAAAGGATGGTGACCTTAAATATTGTGCCCAAGTTCACTTCCACTCCTTCAGCAAACTTCCTGTTCAACCTTGAGTAAATCACTTAAGGTTACATTCAGGAGAGTATTTTAGATGCGTAGCTCATGTTGAAATCAATATGGATCAATTGCAGATATGAGATCTAGTTCCCTCTTTGCTTCATTTCCGTGTATGTAAAATGGTGAGAATAGCAACCTCTATATCACAGAGCAGGAGGGCAAATTACATTAAATACTGAAAGGTGCTCAAATGCCATGGTGATGGGAAAGTACATAAGTAGCAAGTTGCAAATGGTTCAGACTCAAATGCCAGCAGGAAGAACAACTTCAGCATTGGAAGTAAGTCATCAGGGTATCTGCAAAGGGGAAAAAAAAAAGTGCTTGAAAGAATCCCCTGAACAAATTAAATCTTGAGGCCTAAAGACAAAGGGAGAGAGAATTAATTTTTCTACAGATATGAAATGTTCTGAATCAGATAAGTCTTGTCATTAGAAAAGGCACTAAGCAGCAAACGTCTGGATAATACCGCCAGCTCCAAGCTTCTCTTGGAACCTCTAAATACATTAAATCCATAAAACTAAATGAAAGCAGCTGCAGTTTTATAGAAATAAAAGGCTCTCATATTAAAAAGCTGAGAGCTTATGAAATGAAAGAAAAAAATAATAATAAAATTAAGGGGGAGGGGGGGAAGAGAGGAGTGGAAGTTAGAAACATAGGTACCTAGGAAAGGATGATGCAAAAAGCTTACTTAATATGTGAGAATCCTTTAGAGACAAAATAACACACATTCAGTGCTCAATATAAAAGAATAATAATACTTTTCTCAAAATATTTTTTTGTTTTAAAGAGAGGTTTTAATGTAAAAATATCATCTTGCAATAAAACCTTTTAGAGCGCTGTGCCCTCTGAAATTTTTGGGGAGGACCAAAGACATTATCCCTTTTCTCATTTCTGCTTCAAGTTTTTTGAAATGAAACATTTTGACTTTCCACTTTGAAACGCTATTCTTCTCAGTTTTTTAAGTTACAAAAAAGATGTGTTTGTGTCCCCCTTCTATTTAAAAGCATGAATGCATAGAATTATCCAAGTACGTTTTGTGAGAAATTTTGCTGTTTCTTCTCTTTGTGGGAAATGGAAACAAGGTTTCTGTCCAGCAGTAATTCCTTGTGCCTTATGTATCCTTGAGGTTCTGAGAAGAAAATGAAACTGGAGGTGGGGGAATAGTGCATACAAAAATAACTTTCATTTGTATGCAAATTTGCTTTCATTAGGATTTTCAGTTCTTCTTTCTCAGATGTATTACAGTAGTGTTTGGAGGCCTGCTATACAAACACATGAATTCTGCATTGCTAACATCGTTTCGTGCAAGAGCAAAGTAAGGCTATTGCACCACTTCTATGTGATTTATGTAAAGCTGCAAATGGCATGCTCACTTTTACGTTTACTGGCTTTCACAGAACTGTTGAAGGAGATGCACCTTACCCAGTCTCCAGTGCCTGAATGTAGATGTTCGCCGAAGACACAAAATTAAGCAGGAGTGTTGACATGCTTGAGAGTAGGAAAGTTCTACAGAGCCTTGATAGATTGAGTGAATGGGCTAAGGTCAATTGTATGAGATTTAATAAAGCCAAGTGCTGGGTCCTGCACCTCAGTTGCAACCCACCCTGCAACACTACAACCTTGGGGATGAGTGTCTGGAAAGCTGCCTGGCAGCAAAGGACCTGGGGTTGCTCATTGACAGACAGCTGAACATGAGCCAGCACTGTGCCCAGGTGGTCAGTAAGGCCAACAGTATCCTGGTCTGTATCAGAAATGGTGTGGCCAGCAGGACTAGGGAAATGCCTCTGTGTTTGGCACTGGTGAGACCACACCTTGAGTACTGTGTCCAGTTTTGGGCACCACAGTATAAGCAAGGCATTGAGATGCTGGTGTGAGTACAGAGGAAGGTAATGAAGCTGGTGGAGGGATTGGAGAAAATGTCTTTTAAAGAGAGGATGAGGGAGCTGGTATTATTTAGCCTGAACAAGAGGAACCTGAGAGGAGACCTTATTGCCCTCTACAGCTACCTGAAAGGAGGTTGTAGTGAGTCCAGTGTTGGCCTCTTCTCCTTAGTAACTAATGACTCAGTGTCTTGGAGGTCTTTTACAACCTAAAGATTCTATGATTCTGTATGGTTCTATGATTTTATGATGATTCTATGATTTTATGATGATTCTATAAATGGTCTGTCCTTGGCCCATTTTATAGTGAGGAAAGGGACAGGTACCTTCAAAGACACATTCCCCTGAGTGTAACTGGTCTGTGCTGCATATAAAAGAAGTCTAAGTTGACTAACTCAAACTGGAAATCACCTTATCTCTTTAAGTCAAAGTTCAGATCATTGGCTCCCACTCTATGCTTACCAAATGTGGTGAAACCACTCCCACCAGCTGGATGCTTACCACTGAATTAGCACACCACAGTGCTGGGATTTTTTACCAGTTTTTGAGGAAAATGTGCATGTGAGGAAGATGAATTAAAGCAGTCTTGATGTGTAGTGCTTTGCATATATGACATTTTCTCCTGCTTGTTTTTTTTTTTAAGACATGGGAAGGAAGAAGGGGCAGAAACTTGCTGAACATCTTATTCATAGGAACATTTACATTTGCAAAGTATTTAAAGGGAAAACAAAGACTTTTAAAAATTATTTTTGATGAGGGAAAGGCAAGAGTTTTGGTTTGTCACTTCATTTCCAGATCTCTTCTCCAAAGCATATTTTCATTACTATATTTAGTGTTTTCTCAGCAAAATAGTACTGAAATAAACTGTCCATGTGAATTCTTGTTTTTTCCTGAATCAGATCTGTTACTGTTTTGTTGGGGTTTTTGGGTTTTTTTTTTTTCCATTTGTTTGTTTGTTTGCTTTTTCTAGTGTTGAATGGTTTTTAATACTACTCCACTGAAAGGCAGAATTTATTCAGAAAGCCTGGGGAATATCAATGAATGCATATTAAACCAGTTGCCTTAAACGGACAGCATAGACTTGTAATTAGAACAGACCAAAGTTCCCTCCCCATCTGTGTCACTGGCTTGATACAAGATGATGGGTTAAACAAGTAATGTCCTTCTACCATCAGTCTTATTACTTGAATAATAACAATAAAAGCTCAGATGTTACCACCAAAGATTTCATGTACCAGACCTGCTAACATTAATTGCCTTAAATATATATATTTAAAAAAAAATATAATAATGTTTTGAGATCTTGGTATGGATGCTAGTTCTCAGCAAAAGAAAGTATTTTAAGTACCACCATCCTTTAAATTCCTGTACCATTTTACTCTTGCCTTGTTCTAATGTGTCAGGCCTGTGGAGCAATACCATTTCCCAGCCACTTTGCCTTGGCAGGAAGACACAAAGGCCAGAGAAAGTTCTGTGATTTATTCTAATTTTCCTTCGAACCTCTCTCTTGGTACGCTGAAACTCCAAGAGGGCAAATGTTCCCATCCAGGAAGGCAAAGCTTGTCAGACGTTACCATGACAACCTGAGTGTAATTAAGGCCCGCTTCAGCTGCTAACAGCTGTGTGCATTTTATCTGTCTTGAAGATTTTATATATACATACATAGATAAATACATATCTATATGCAAGCATACTGTGAGGATATCTGCATCTATCTAGCCACACATAAACCCACACTTAAATTGCTGCCCCTATGTATGTCCATATTAATTGAGTTGGATACAGCAATTTGCAAAACCCTTACTGTTCTGAAGGATGCTGAAGCACGGGAGCTTCTCTGTAGCTTTTCCTTTCACAACCACACATTTTAATGAAATGTGGAAAAAAACAGCCACAGCCAGAAAAGGAACCTCTGCTCCAGGGTTAGAGTTTCCAGCATCTTTTAGGGTTACTGATAGAGACCATAATTTTCCCTCCTCTTAGGAAGGAAATAGCTGTTTTCTAGCATTAAATGTCTCTTGCATATGCATCAAATCCTGAAATAAGTCACTTAACCTTTAGGTAACTCTTCCTGTCTTCCTGCAGGCAGTCATCCTCTCACACACATTGCCTCTGGACTCAGAATAGCAAGTGGATACTGCGGTGGGTCTTGACAGAGTGCTCCTTAGAGTATCACGTCTTCAGGCTAGATGTGGACCTTACGAATCTCAGAGTAAAGTCAGTGCTGCTCTGACTGATAAAGAACTAGGGTCCTCAGTGTGGTGAACAGGAGTGCTCATAAATTGCTGCAGATAGTCAGCTCACTGAAAAGAGAATGGGAACATGGTGAATGGGTATTCAGACCACTCTAACACAGGTGACAGCCTGTGGTTGATGTCCCTTGGTAGTCAACAGGGACAAGAATCTTTTGAGAGCTATTCAGAACAAATAGATTCACAGTCAGCTCTAAAATCATCTTTTGAGCTAACTGATATCCTCTGCCTATGCAAGAAGTTGCACTGAGGCTACTTGGATGAAGACCCTTCACTGTGTTTATTTGGGTGGCAGAATTGTCGCTTAATAAACAATGCTTTGGTTTAGTTGGTTGTGCTGAAAGTAAGCATGTTTGCTGCAAGTTTGACTCTTAAAGAATGTGGGCTTTTTTGAGATACCACACGTAACTTGTCTGAGGCTGTGAATATATTAGACTCCCACACGACTTTAGCTACACATCATTTCTACCAAAGGAGTTTAACTCTTCATGGAGCCTGTAGTAATACACTGAAGCATGGAATATATATTAATTAATATCATTCTTATCTGATATCTGTATAAAGTGCCATAGACAACAGTAGTTTTAGTGGGAACTAATGCTCAAGGGCTTAAGCCTCCCATTTGTGGAAAAAAGAAGAATAAGGAGGGAAAAATTAAGAACCACTCTTGGGGAAGATGTTTCATTAAGTAAATGCAGTGTAATAGAGGCAAGGATGCTATTCAGAAAACAGTAAGCTGTGGACATGTCTTCTAAAACCTAGACTTTTTTTTTTTAATGCCCTCTAGATTTGCACCTGCCATAAACCATACAAATGTGGATGTCCAGAGAGTGTTTGTCTGGCCTTTGTTTTGCTTTGTTTTTGTTTTTTTTGTTTTTTTTGTTTTTTTTTTTTTTTATTAATTTGAAATTATAATAATCTGTGCTGGTGAATACAGCTGAGTTCTCCTGCTCTTTCCCTTTGTGTGTATAAAATTATAGGTGCCAAGGGACCCTGTGAACTTTCTGTTTTGGGAAGGAAGCTCATTGTGATCTGCACTTTTGGGGATGCAAAATTTCCCCTGAGCAAGTGAACAGGGTTATGTTTCCAAAAATTTTTACCTGGGGGCAAGGTAGATAGAGGGTGAAGGCACAAAAAACAGCGGTATGTGATTATGACCATAAGGTCTTGCATCTAAGGCACGGTTCTCAGAGGTCACACAACTCTCTGCAGCACTGGTTTTGACTGCTTGGCTGCTGAAAGGCAAGTGACCTGACATTCTTTTGCCTGAAATTCACTATTTCAATCCTGCACTCTCTGCTGATCTCCTTGGTCACAGTGTTTCTGTTTCCACTGTAAGCAATCATGCCAGGCAACCGCATTCTTTCTACAGGAACATGTTTTCAGGTGATCATAAGACTACATAAAATAACTCAGGGACTTTGATTAAAAGATGCTTAGTAATCCATTGAGAATGTGTTGTGTAGGTGAGTTGTGGTGGATTCACCTTGTCTGGATGCCAAGTGCCCATCAAGACTCTCTATCAGTTCTTCCCCTCCTCTCAGCTGGACCAGGATGAAAAAAAATAAGATGGAAATTGCAGGCTAAGACAAAAGCAGTTAAATGAAGAAGCAAAGCAATACTTCACGCAGAAGTGAAAGAAAACAAAGATTTAATCTCTACTTCCCATCAGCAGGTGATGTCTGGCCCCTTTCAGGAAGCAGGGCTCCAAATGTGTAGTGGTTGCTCCAGAGGACAAGCTGATGTTGCCCTCCCCCCCCTTTTCCTAGCTGTTATAGTTCAGCTGATGTCAGATGGTATGGAATATCCCTTTGGTCCGTTTGGGTCAGCTGTCCCAGTTGTGCCCCTCCCGAGATCTTGTCCACCCCATCCCACTGTGGGGGAATGTTGAAAACCAGCCTTGGTGCTGTGCAAGCCCTGCCCAGCAGCAGCCACAACACGGGTGTGTGATCAGCACCTTTCCAGCTCAATACAAAGCACAGCACTGGGAGGGTTGCTATGGGGAAAATTCACTCCAGCTCAGTCAGACCCAATACATGTCTATAGTTGTGCCAACACCCAGAAGCATATGTATCTTGGTAAACGTTCAGGATTGTGCATGAAGATGCCCACATCCTGGGTGCAGGTATCTGACGCAGAGCACTGGTAGGAGCCTGACTAAAGCTACAAGCTAAATTTGGGAAAGGTGTGCCATGAGTTAGCCTGAATGCAGGAAATCTAAAACCACAGGAGTGTCATGCTGTACCTTTAGCAATGGTCTAAAGGATCCCTCAGAGAAAAAGATGTTTAGAACTTTGTGGTATTTATGTGACATAAGTACTGTTCAGTGAAAGAAGTTAGGTAAAGGTTTTGAAAAAAGAAAAGGAATTTCAGAAAAAAAAAAAAAACAAAAACCAAAAAACCAGAAGAGTGGGAAGATTAGGGTGAAAGGAAGCAGGAAATCTTTGCAGCAGGTGGAGGTCACTCTTAAAGGGAACTATTTTGTTAGTACTTTAAGGAGCAAAGTGAATGATCAAAACATGCTTCCCCTATACCCCCAGAAAAACCCCAAATGACAAAATGCCAAGAAAAACAGATTATGAAAACTGTGTTCAGCTTTGTTGAAATAATTCCAAACTCAAGCTTTCAACAAATAATGTCCAGGTCCAGCTTTTGCATGTCAATAGCCCCAGTTCCTAATTTCAAGTTGGCATATATTTTATCAGACTGGAAAATCCATCTATGAATGGAAGTAGAAAAAAAAAAACAAAACTGGTAATTGGGATGATATGATACCAAGATTATCTTCCTACATAGATGTATTGCCTCGAGTGGTTTACTTGGGACTGTGATATACCCAGTTATGTCCAAGTTTATTTTGTGTTTTATATATATATGATACACTTAAATCCCTCACTGATGTTTTTATAGCTGGGTAGCCATTTTGTGAACTATAAAGTGAATATCCTCCGAGGAAAACACCATCACAGCTACTTTCTTTGAGCAGTTTTTGGGGTTTTGTTCACAGTTTGCATGGAGAGGCAGAGGAATACAAGGATGGGATGTGCACGGTATAGAGAGATCAAATATTTACAGAACTAGGTCACATTTTCTAAGTTCAACTTCTGGATAGCAATCACAAAGAAAAAACTTATTTCTTCAGGAACCGGGATGTGCCCTAAATAAGGAGGATTTGGTAAGAAAATTAATAACATGCCCATCAGACAGTTAAAGGATCTACTTGGGAGTGGGCTATTCAACAGTTTAAATGTGCCTTGTGACTATAAACAGACCCAAACACCTATCTATCCATCAGATAGACTCCAGTCCTCTTAAACATAAGATTATTTTAATTGCAAAAGCATATTATCATTTATCACCGTACTCTAATCCCTAACCATACACCTCCTTAGCCTTTCTTATCTGGTAACTTTACTTAGCCTGTCTTAACTGATACAAATCTACATCTACATATCAAACATATTCATGAGCCTCTGTCAAAGAAAACCCCAAAAAACAACAAAAGCAAACAACCCTGCCCCCCTCAAGTGCAGGATTAAGCTAGTAGCCCTGTCTGTGCTTTTAAATGCTTAGCCTTACTTCTCTGCTGCTGCAACTATAGCTTCCCAAAGGTGCCTTCATCCCACAATAAGGGACAGTGTCCCTGCCAGTCTTGCATGCTAGCTCATAAATCTCTTTTTTCAGAATGTAGGTGTTTGGTGTCACAGTGCTTTACGCATCTTCTCAGTTGCTGCTGAAGCTGCCTGAGGTCTGCTGCGATGGATCAGGGTTTTGATGTTGGTTTGCCTGTCTGTACACTTCACTAATTAGAATAACAAAACTCGTAGCAAATCTTCAGGCATCAGCCATGCATTGCATCAATTAAAAACATCAAAAACAAAGTCTCTCCTGGTTCCTCTCCTTTCCACTTGATCTCTTACTCCATGGGATGGTGTAACTGTTTCCTGAAGTTCTTCTCCTAATTACTGTGTTCCTTCTTTTCTCTGTGAGATTCCTTGCAGCCTCAATTCTCTCATGACATTTTATTTGCTTGCCTGTTCTTGCACTGCTAGGGGACACTGCTACTCTTATAGGGGAAAACAAGCATTTGCTGAGTTTACATACTCTGACAGAAATGTTAGTGTATGATTTTTAATTTAATTTGTCTTTTCATTTAATTTAATAATTACCTTTAAAATTTCCTTTAAAATACCAATTTTTGCAACATCTCTTACAAAGGCTTGATAGGTATTGTTATCTTAGTTTCATGTGGAGTAAATGAGACACAACAGCTTGAGTTAGATAACTTCATATGTTCCTCTGAATAAACCCTAAACCACTATGCCAGTAGGTTTATATCTTAGGTCATTGACAAAACATGACTGTATGGAATTTGGATAAAGATCTCTGAATATTTATTTTGACAGAGCTCAGATGCAATTTTGAACTGTCCACATCTAAAATCGCTTATGTTTAGCTGATGCAGAAATAGAAAATACTTGGAGGAAGACAGAGATGCTGCCCTAAATTTCTTATGCAGTTTACTATTGTGCAAAGCAGAGGGAGATGTCTCACTCTGAAGATAATTCTGTGTGCAGAGTCTGAAAAATGAGATCATGATATGAAGAGGCTACTTCCGTACTGATGTAATTTCCTTATGCACTTCTAATATAATTGTTTGTATTGCTTATATTAATGCAAAAATAGAAAGAGTGTACTGAATATTTCAGATGATCCATAATACATACCATGGCTATTTTGGCCCTGTCACCTAATTTTGTCCAGCTTGAATTATATTGTGGCACACGGTTGAAAGACAAAAACCCTCAGTGCAGTTCAACACCCATGTGCAGCCATGAATATAACCCCACCTCTCCACCTCAATATGAGATGACCCAATATTCAGACCGTCAACATTTTGTCCTTTTTATCTCCGAATTTAACCTCTCTTTTGGTTTTATTTTGTGTAGGAGTTTACAGTCTTGCCAATACAAACTGGCATGGAAAACCTCACAATAGAGGCCACTGCCTCCCCATCATCATCTCCTTTTTGCTGACTCAGGCAGTTCAGACAAGCAACTCAAACACTGGGATGTTTCTCAACCTGAACTTTCAGCCTTTTGTGCCTCAGTTTTCACTCTCCTTACTTTGCTTTATCAATGTTTGTTTGCTTGGCACCACCCTAAAACTAACCTGCAGTGCGATTTCTTTTTAAATCTCCCTGTCCAACAACACTCATGCACCTCTTACCCTTTCTTCCTTTCTCTCCTGGTCTTTGTGAATATTTGGAGTTGCTGTTGTGGGAGTGACTTGTACCAGGGCAAAATGCATGTAATTCAAGTCATTCCTTTACACCTACAGAGCTGCCTCCCTGCTGTTCAACATATGTTATGTGTCCCCTCTCCATGCCTGGTCTGTCTGCCTTTGCTATTTAATTCAAGTTGCACAGCATCATGCTTAGATTCTCCAGTTTAGTCTCAAGTGTCAGCCAAGACGGCTGCTGTCATATTCACTTAAACATCCCATGTAGATGAGCCCTTTGTATGACAGGAGAAGGGATTTTGTGGGTCAAAACCAGCACAGACCAAGAGATGCAGCATTTACTATTTCTAACTGAGCTATTCTGACGTTCCTGACTGGGTTTCACATGGCATAAAGGACTGGCTGCAACGTGGACTTTCATGATGCTTGTGCCTCTCTTTTTAATGAATTCTTTCTCTTCAAAGAAGTTGTGAAGTTTGGGTATATTGACAAATGGTACTAGCAGTCAGCCCAAAGTAGAGCTGTGTCCTGAAAAAATTTGGAGAACCTGTTATCCAAAATATCTGGAAGCAAAACAAATGGTCCAAAAGGTCACAGGATGCATGAACAAAGCACTAGGAACCAGAAAAGATAAAATGTGTGCAGTGTTAGTGCATCTCACAACTATGTGTCAGAATGCCTGTTCTTGCAGTCCTTTAGTTAAATAAACTCAAATTTATTGCCTAGAAGGAGGAGAAAAGAAGGGAGGGGAAACAAAGAGAAAGG
>JANVCC010010235.1:5336797-5362812 GCA_025345505.1 Todiramphus chloris collaris
GCTGAGTGAGATTTTGTTTGCCAAGTTTCCAGCTGCTGCTCAGAGTGAATTTTTATGGCCAAGTTATAAACCTTTGAAAATAGGAGTTTCTAATGGAAATGCTGACAGACCCTTTATATGGTGACATTAACACTGGCTGTTCTGCAATTGTCCTTGCCCGCTTTTATTTATTTATTTATTTTTTTCTCTTTGTCCTTAAGGTCCTCTCACACTTAGTGCGATCCTGGTGATGAGGAAGCAAAGAGAGTGAGGTCAAAATCCCTTAGAAACAGGAACTCTTTCTAATCTGCTGAAGCAGGTTGGGGAAGGGTGGTTTGATTGTAGGGGGATAGAAACACTGAAAGATAATGTGCTCTTCCACCTCCAAGCCTGTTACGAAGCAAAATAGTGTTCAAGTTTTCGATATATATAGCTTTACCATTATTTTTTTCTTATCCCCAGTAGCTAAATGTCTTGTGAATGGTGTTCCTCCTTGAAGCCAATTAATGAAGTAATTTTTTAAACTAGGAAAATAAGTTACCTTGCGAGGAGGGAAAAAAAGTGAGTTCTATTTGAGTGTACATTGAATTTTCCTTTTTGTATGTTGTGTTTGAGACACTCAGTCTCTCAGATGAAATGAAAGTGGTTTTGTAGGGCAAAGCCAGTCTTTCCTAGCTGTTTATTGAGAGACTTGAATATATTCCTACAGACTTTGGATTTGCTTGGTATTTTTAAATTTCCTTGTTTCTGAATAGCCTTAAAATGAGTATCAAGCTTTATTACTGAAGGAGGCAGTTAACTCTGGGTTGATGGAATCAAAGTGGTCAAGAATATGATCTTTTCCTACTAGAAACTCTCTCTTTGCACTTGCAGGTTGTGCTGTGGAGAATCCAGTGACATACAGAAAACACAATGAGCTCTGTGTGGACCCAGAAAAGCAGTTAATTGTACTGGGGGCACTTGAGGTCTCTGAAAAAGATGGGAAACTCCCCAGCAGGAAAGCAAGATTGGGATGTGCCAGGAGGGAAATGAGTCAGTCTTTGCCCTCTCTTTGCCTCTCTCTGCTCCTTTGACTTGCTGGACAAAAAAGAAAATTTCTACATCACCTGAGATTTAGCCTGGCCTTATCATTCTTAGAGAAGTTAAGTGCAAAAAAGTTCTTTAATTAGAGATGAGAAAAGGTGTCACTATTCCTACCTGTTAAATCCTAATGCTCACTTTTTCCGTGCCTTGCTGATTGCACTTCTCCATCAGCAAGCTATTGTACACACCATTCCCTTAGAGGCCATGAAAAATTGGGATGTCACATTTGTGGGGTGAGTTTTCTTAAAAATTTCATCTCTTCCTTGCATGAAAAGGCACTTCCCAGCTGTGGTGGATGGGACACAGGCTGGTCCCAGAGTGAAAGACACAGAAGTTTCAGGTCAAAAGACAAGCACATGTAGCATCTGTAAATATCCTCACTGAGAAAAGTTATGACACCTTCTCCCAAGAGGTGACAGATATTTATCTCCAGAGGAAAGAGAGGCAGCGTGTTTGACTGGTGGGACAACCCTTCAAAATCTGTGTGTCTGAACTTCAGGGTTTCTGCCCTGACTGGAGCTGTATGCACCTGTGGAGCATTCGGCCACCACTGAATTTAACAGAGCTCAGTCATGCCTCCCTGCACTCCCCAGAAGGTGGAAGTGAAATACATGCCGCACGCTTCGGTGCTTCTCAAACACATGTTTAGCATCTAAACTTTATTTCTTGGTTTCCATTTTGATGGTACACAAAGGGTTTGATGTTTTCATTGTTATACACAGTAGCTTAATTTTTTTCCTTGTAGCCTCTGGGCTGTTGCACCACTCTTATTAGATCCCTCCTAGGAATAGGAAGGCAGAAATGTTCTTTATTATGTGCTAGAATTTACTTTTTTTTTAATATCAGTTTTTTTCCTCCTATCTGTCCAATCTCCCCACAGTTTCTTTTGCCTCTCTGGTTTTAATTAGCGTTGCTTTTCCAATTAACATCCTGGTCTGCTGCAGTGAGGCCAAAGGAGGGAACCATAAAGGCATTTCAAGAACCCCCTTTTTTGAGAAAGACTCGTGGCTGAGGCTTGGAGACTGATTTTTCCCAAGGTGGAGCTGGATTGACTGATTCTTAATAAAACGAGATTTTGGGACCCAGCGGCACTGTGGGTTTGTAACGGGCATTGTTCCTTGAAAATATTAAGCGCAGTAGGAAGTACATTCCCCCTTGGCCTCTCCTAGTCTCAGGTAGTGATATGGAAACTATCATCACATTTGGACCCCCTCGCAACCTGTCCCTAGGTGGTAATGCTTTATGAATAGCACTGAGCAAGCAAAAAGAAGAAAGGGGGAAAAAAAAAAAAAAAGATTAAAAAGGGAAAAAGAAAAGATTAAAAGCAAAACCTTTTGGCTTGTCCCCCAGCACAATCTTCTTGGTATTTTCAATAAACTACAAAAAAAAAAATAGTAATTCAGGGCAGAACAAATTCCTTAATTGGGACTTAGAGATTTTTTTCAGACATTTGCTAAAAGTGTCAGACTGCTGTTTAATATATCATCTAATGTGAAACTCTGATCCTCACTAGAGTGGCACTGGCTTTGGATGAAAGGAGTCTGGAATCACTTCCCTGGTAACCCCACTCTTGTACATGCTCAGAAAATGATGAGGCACAGGCATTGTTGCAGCATCATCCTCTAGTCCAGCAGCCTTCCCAAACTGGCTCTACTGATTCCAGACCTTCTGTAATGGACCACAGCAGTTCACCATCGGGGGAAAAGAGGCCTGGATCAGAAAGACAGTGACAGTGACTTCCAGCAAGTGATCCTCTGTCCAGTTCTTTCTCTGTCCAGCCTACACTCCCTGGCTGTAACAGTACAGCTTGCCAGAGAACTGACAGTAGATCTGTAGCATAAAGTCTTTGATCCCAGTGCAGTTTATCAGGAATTAAAAGCTACTGGTGGTTTCTTTTCAGAAAAGAATCGTGGACAGAAACTACATACATTTATGTTTATATTCAGACTGGGTATGTTTGCATGCATGTGCTGCTTCTAGATGAAGACCCTCCTGAAAGAGTAGCCCTTTCTAGAGGGTATTTTTGGTCTGATACAGTCAAAGTGGTGAAAAATGACTTTGATCAAGATAGTCTACCTAAATAAGGATGAATTAACATTGCAGAGAAAATTTTTCCACTGGTGTTCCTGGGCATTTATAAACTATTAGAGTTTTAATTTTTCCTCCCTGTCCCTCTTCTTCCCTCTGCTCATTTTGCTAGCTGTGATCACGCATCCTTAATTCCATTCAGATTTCTTTCCTCTGAGAGGATGAGACATTAAATAGCTTTGCTGGAGATACAAAAAAATGTAGCCAATAGGTAAAGTACCTAGAGATTTAACACTTTACTGAAGAAATTAATAATTACAACAGTATGAATCTCATTGCTTTGCCCAGCCCACCAAGAAATTAACAAGTCTCTCCCCTCAAGAGATAAAAATCTTATTTTGATCTGACACGTTTATACTTTTGTTGCTCTTCCAATATCATTGTCAATGCAGGAGGGTAAAAAAAGACCCTACTTAATGTAATGGATTTTGAATCTAAATCTTTGATCACACCATTCTCTGCTGGGATTTTTTTTTTTTTTTTCTTTATGTTACTTCTAACAGTTTATTTTTCCTTCTTCCCACTAGGATGGCATAGCTTTAGTCACATTTCCAGAACACCTCTGCATTAGACCCTGAATTAATCCCTGGAAGGGTTATTATTAGTAGTGATGTTTCTCAGTAAGCTTGCCTTCCAAGGTTGCTCTAGCCAAGATTGTTTAGAAAACTCCACTGGGATACTTGTAAGGGACACCTTGGGTCTAATGTACTAACGTTTAATGGACAAATCTATTTAGGTCCCTGTGTTAATATAAAACTGTTTTGTTAGTTGTGAAGCAGGCACAAAGCACTACTAATAAAAGCTGTGAAACAGAGCTAATTCGGGCATCAGTGGCCACCTGAATACTGGAAATTCAGGGCACTCTTAAAACCTCTCTGTTCTTGATGAGTAAAATTGGATTGATGTACATTTCATTATTAAAATAGAAATGCTAGACTCCCACGAAATTTCTTTTTCACTTCTTTGAAAGCAAAAATCACATTCTGCTTGAGAGAAGAGTGCAATTTCACATCCAGGGAGAAGTATATTCCCTGGTTTTCTATGACTTCTTTGAGAAAGCTGATCCCAGGCTGGTCTTGTAATTCAAAAGGATTTGGAGCCTGTGCTAATGTGATAATAGCAATATTGGTATTATTAATTTTGTGTTTCACTCTGCCTTGTCCTGACATGTCCTGTCTGTAGGACTGTACACACTTGGCTTCTGCTCTGTCGGGAGAAGATGTCAGTGAGGTGATATCCTCAGCTCATTGTGGTACTCATTTCCCTAGCAAAGTGCTGCAATGACCAAAGCTGCAATGTAAGTGGGGAGTTAATGGTGATTTCTGAGCAGGAGATGCATTTTGTACCTTCACTGCTGCAGCTCCCAATGTAGGTTTAAATTGTTTCAGAGTATAGCTAGGTTCCCATCTTGCCTTGATGTGACAGTGAGAAAGGAGGTTACTAAGAGCAGAGAGAAAGAGAAAAGAGATCCCCATGACCCAGTCACTTCCTTCCCATCACCAATCTCCTGACTTTTTTTTCCATCTCTCCTGCTTCTTTTAAAATCACATTTCCCACAACAAAATTGTTCTTTGTGCCTGTATTTTCCTTCCCACATTTAATGCTGTAGCAATTCCAGATTTCCTACTTGCAAAACCTCAAATGCTTTAGTTGGTTCTAGTTCAGGACCTGGTCCAAGAGTTTGTGGTCACTATGGGAGGTGAAGTAATGACCTTATGTGGAAAGAATGGGGTAGAGGGGAAAATTCAGGGCCTTTTTCTGCAATATTCCTAAAAGAAACCTTGTAGAAGGGTAGTAAGTTTTAGAAGGTTTAGTGTTCTTCTCTGGGACATCTGGGTGGAGGAATGTTTTTGGGTAACAGGGAGTTAGAAGCTATTAGGATGTTGATAATATATAGGCGTTGCAAAGTAATACAGCAGGAAACAATAGAAAGAACAAAAGACCAGTTGGCTAGTGCGTCTCCTGTTTCTGCACTGCTGTGTTTTTAAATGATGCATTATAGTGCTTTTTCTTTCTGGGGTCTGTGGTGGGTAATACCTATTGGTTGTGTGCTGCCCTGTTAACCTGCATGCACTAGCATAGCTCACTCTCACCATGACCCTGTGAATATCACTTTCAGTGGCGTGGATCCGTCCTGTTGCTTTTGCCTCTGCGGTGCCATGTAAGCTCTCCTGTAACTGACAGGTGCATTTCTCTGGGGACCTATTTGTCAACCTGGAATTCCCCTTCCTCTGCTTTAGCAAAATCTGTTGATGCGATTAGCATGGGAACTGCTGATTCACCAAGTGGGAAACAAGAGGAGATTGTCTATTTGCTAATGTCAGACATCAGTTCAAGGTAATTGCTGACCCTTGGTCAGATCTCAGGAAATGAAGCTAAGTGATACCTCTGCCAGTTTACTTTGGTAGAAGAAGCAAAAAATTATTATAAACCCTATAGAGGTTTTTTAAAAAAATATTAAATATGGGAAATCCTCCCAGCTAGGGACAATTGGAAGTGAGGAAGCTCCAGCATATTATCTCTTTGAAAGTGTCTTCATCCATTTTCATGACTTTTTCCTTAAACCAGTAATGTAATCCTAACCTAATCCTTTTCAGTTTTCAAGGAGAACATATATATATATCAAAACAACAGAAAGCCTTAATGCTAACAGATGGGTAAAAAGTATGTACAAATTTAACTGCCAAAAGACCCTACTGATGTCAAGTTGGTATTTCCCTGTCAAAATAATATGAAAGGTGTTTCATTTGTGGGAGAAATTAATTGTTGGCAGCATAAAAAATCCATACTGTATACAGTATGCACCAGCCCTTCCCTCTGTTGGTTTTGATATCACTTATTGATAATGAACAAAAGTGTTGTGGGCTTTTAGCAGTGGCTAATAATGCTAGGCTTTTACTGAGCTGATTACATTTTTCATGATGTCTGCTCTTTACATAAACTGGATGACACTGGATATATTCTAAAGTCTGAGCCAGAAGATGACTGAAGCATCTCTTTAAAACCTTGATTCTGGTGGATACATTAAATTGTTTCCTAACATAGGGTCGCAATAATTTGTTGGTGTAAATGCCTGGTGAGCAGCTACCAGCCCGATCCAAACCTTACTGATGTTAACAGGAATCCTTTTATTACCTTCAGCGAGTTTAGATCCAGGCCCTAGATGTTTTTGGAAGATCTGAACAGCTCCCTTCATGATTTGATCACAGTCTCCCAAGGAAAAAATTATTTGGCCCTGATGGATTTTCTTCTTAAAGTTTTTGAAATATTGCTGGTGTTGTGAGTTGTATTTTGCCTTCCATTTCCACTCTTATCTGTGGATACCTGGCACCTACAAACAGTTACAGCAGAGGCTTCAAACAACAGTGAATGGCCTGTGAAAGGAAGTAGCCTGGGATTTTTCATCCTAGCCTGAATCTCACATGAAGGGGTTTGTGGAAAAGGACTCAGAGTGAGTTTCAAACTGACAACAGTGTTCCTCTTTTAAAGAGTGTTACTCCCATCTCACTTTTCATGTCTCTAGTCATATATGTATACTTCTGCCTTGTGGCCTTCCTGTGCTACCCACGAATGTGCAGACCTTAATGGGACATCGGTCACGGTACTCTCAAAGCAGAATCTCCCACCATAGCATGTGGGAATAGAAAAGATCTTGGGCAGGAATACAGTGGCAGAATTTGAGATAAATGAATCCCTGTCTGCTACAGTTGCCTCTTAAATTTCCTTACTAAGCATCCTGGTGAGATGAGTCTCCATTTCAGGTCTGATGATAGAAACAGATGATCTTTTAATAGTTCCAGTGTTGGGAATGCTGTTCCCTTGCCTTCCGATGAGAAGTTTAGAAACCGACAGGTAATTAGCAAGAGCAGCTGTTCATATGAATAGGCCTATGTCCAGGTTTCCCCTTTTCAACTGTTATGCCCTGTGCAAACAGGGAAAAATGATATAACACTGCAAGAGAAACTTTATTTCATGTTCTTTTTTCTTTCCCTCATAATTTACAGTAGTCCCCATTCTGATAATATTGCTGTGGAAGCCCTACCATTTAAAGCTGAAACTTGCAAAAGAATGAGACCTTCGACATTTGTGTCAGCAGATGCAGAATTTGCCCTTTTGTTGCACAATATGGCACCTAAATTTTTTTTGATCTATTACTTGAAATCTAGAATTAGTTTTGTTTGCAATGGTCTTTTGGTCTAGAAAGGGCACCTAGATGGGTTAAACCAATCTGTTGCACAGACAGCTCCAAAAGGAAGATGGCAAAGGCAAATTTTTAAGAGATGTTTTGGGGGATTTCCTGCTTTGGTGTCTTCTATGTCAGTGTTTTGTGGGGCGGGTGAGAAAACAAAGAAATACACCAGAGTTTTCAGTGTAAATTAAGACGTGCTTCCCAAATCATTAAGGGGAACTGTTAATATTCACCATCACTTCCAGGGGTCAGTTCATCCTGCCTAGGATCTGAATTGCCATCTGGCTGTACCAGTCTCTGTTCATTCAATATATAGTGAACTCAGGAGCTAGGCTTCTATTACTCAGACGCCGTTTTCAATTTTGCATTAATATTCTACTCATATGTCAAAGATTGTACTTCCATTAGAATCAAATTCAGCGGGTGTTTCTTTTAATATGCACTCTTGCCTTGTCAAAATGAGTTCTGCTGGTGATGTAGTAATTCAGATTGTAAAGTTACGTGTCAATAATTGCTGCAGGCCTCAGTGAAAGTGAGGACCCTACAGGGTTTAGTGTCTCATAAATGTGTGGTGATGTCCTCTACCTCTGGGATCTTTCTAGTCCAGGGAAGTAGAGAGAGGGATGGCAGAGAAGTGGGGAAAGGGAAGGCTTGTTCAGAAGTAGCCAGCAGTACAACTGTGAAGAGAACTGGTGATTCAGTCTTGTGTCTTTGACTGCCGGTCTCTGATTCACTCCAGCTGAGGTGTCAAGTTAGAAGCTAATCTCCTTCAGTTCACTCTGCAGTCAATGAAATCTCTCGAAGCGTTTCTGAAGGACAGGTTACTTAAGAGCCTGAAGTTAATGAGATAAATTGAACAGTTGGTGCCCCTTTAAGTTGCTGTCAATTTTGCCCATTGAAATCTCCAACATGCATTTGATGTACCCACATGACAAATCCTAAGCAACGGTGATGATGGCTCTAGTCTCTCCAATGCCAGTTAGCCAATATAATATAAATGTGTTAGTAGTATGGGTGCTATTCTGGGTTAGATATGTTATTTCTCTAGCTGGGTGAAGTGTTTCATGCAGAGCCCCATCAATAGCTCTGGAAACTCTACACAGTGTTGCTAATTGGATCCTCTGTATTTTCTAAATTGAGGGAGAAATGCTGGAGCTGAGGAAAAGACTGGAACACCTCTTTTCCCTATTCACCCTGTAGCACTTCTGCAGCTGCATGCCATTGTTTTTCCAAGTAATTTCCAGGAACCTAGACAAATGAGATTATGTGAGCACTACAGTGGCCTCTCTGAAGAGAGAGTGTGATTAAATGTGTTGATTAGAAATTTGCTGCTCACCTCTGATAGCAGTTTCATGGACCAAAAAAAAAAACAAAACCCAAAAAAAAAAAACCCCAAAAAAAAACGAAAAAAAAAGTGAAAAAAAAAAAACTGTAAGTACATTTCTGTAAATTGCTTACAAGAATATAACATAACTAACATGTAAAACAATGAGTTAGTAAGTTATCTAGAGAAGTTGTTGAACTTACAGAAAAAACAAGTGTATAAATTTATATGTTCTGTGTCTATCCTGTGCCTGGACATTGTGGTAGCCGCTGCCTACTCTGCTGCTGGTTATAGATGCTTAGGTACATCAGCCATCCTAGCCCTGAGAAAATTTTTGACCTTCATCTGTTCTGCACCACCTAGCAATATGGTCATTCTGCCAAAGTGTAAAGTAGCTTAGTTTTCTCTTAGAGAGCAATGCATTTTTTTTCATGCTAAAGTGCAAACTTAGGCTTTCATACTGTCTAGTGTAGGAACTTGGCTTAGGTGTGACAGAGAACTGAGATGAAGAACTAAAGGTTCCTGCAGCATTAGAAGAACACAAGGATTAGATGTCCAGTACAGACAGGCTACTCTCTTTGAAGAAGGCTGTCTGTTGTGCTTACATCTTGTACCATTGTTCTTATCATGCATAATACTTTGTGTTTTCCAGAATATGTAAAATCTAGAAACTGATACATGTTTTCAAAGGTGTCATTGCCAAGAGTTGAAAGTATTTGTGTTGCTTAGGTGGTGTGATCTGTTGTGCTTTTGGCTCTGTAAGCATTCAGTAAGAGATAACATCTGCTCTGGAGCCTTTTCTTTTTTTCCTTTTTTTTTCATATATAGACAAAATCTCTACAGCAGCATGGGAAGGGAAATGTTTTATATATAATGTGCTCTTCTGCCATTTTCTCATTGTTTTTTCTTCCTGTTTATGTTTTCCTGGTTTTGTATCTTGGACTCTTAATTGTACACTGCTCAGGGATCTTGTGTTTGCATAGTGTAGTTCCAGGATGAAACAGAGGGCTGGGCAAGAAAACATAATGAACAATAAATTTCCTCATCTTATTTACGGGAAAATTGTGATAAAGCCAAGATTCTACATCTTATCTTTCCATGTCCTAGTGATTTAAGGGCAGAGATGGAAATTTTTATTAAGTCTGTAGCTCATCAACAAGCCTGTGGGGCCTTACTAACTTGGTTCAAAGTTAATGGATATTTTTGACAATAACAAGATGTGAATTGTAATGAAAGGTTGCACTTTGAAAGTGTCAAAATAATTATTTTCCTCCTTTTAAAAGTTTTTTTTTTTTTTTTCTGAAAGTTTCTTTTTAATTTTTTTAAACAAGGGTTAAAATTACAAGATAACTTGAATGTAAGTCCATAGTTAATATTTCTGTTTCAATCAAAATGAGTAATTTTGTTTCAACAGAAGGGTCTAAAATATCATTTTTACTTTTCCTTTTTTTTTTTTTTTGCCAACTGCTCTTCTTCCCACACTAGCTGAGGGACCTCAGAGTGTTACTGTGGTGTCCATCTTGCAGAATATTATAATTTTTTTGGCACTAGGTGGCCTCTGCCTCAACAGCAACTTTGCTATTCAAGTACCTGTGAACAAAAGAGTCTTCTTTAGCTCAGACCATGAGCTTTTGAACAAGAGCAGACTAAACTCAATCCCTTGGGCCACTGAATAATTGAGCAGACAGGAGATGTCACAAAAAGTGACAAAACACAACTTTTGAGGCAGCTGTCATTTTTGTTATGCTGTACAGTAAAACAATGTTTTACTTGAAGAGTTTTACCGAGAGAGATGGGTACAGATCGTTTTTATTTCTCCATGTGCTGCATTAGAAACAGTGGGTTTTTCTTTCAATTTTGTGTGAAACATCTATAGGCTCAATCCTTCTCAACATGTCCCCACTGAAACTGGAATTAAGCTGCCCTCCACAAATTGAGCCCTGTTTGGCATGACAGGTCTGTACGTAGCACTTTGAACTTGCTGTGTATGGCCAGAGGCTCTTCTGTCTTGAAAGGAGTTGCATTTCCATCCTAGGCGTGCACCGTCTTTTTCATCCTAAGCAGAACTCAGACCTCATTGTCTTAGTGATGCCTTGACTTTTCCCTTTGCTCTGTGTCTGCAATCCTGATGCTGTTTCCTAGTGTTTCATGACCAAGGGTAGGAATAACCACAGTTACCTATAAAACTGGCAGTGGTTGCAACCAAGGCTCAATAGCTTTAAAGGTGTTTAGAAAGTATGCCAGACCTGTAAGATCAGTGTGCAATATAATGAAAGAAGTGGAAAAAAAATACAAAAGAGAGGGTATAGGAGATGGAAGACTTCAGTGTCAGGATTTAGGAGCTGGCAACTGACGAAGTTTAACCAGTCAACCAGCTTTGGTTGCAACCAGTGTAATAAGACTTTTTGTTTGAATTTGTCATTTATTCTTCTTGCCCATGGTTTTAGCATTTCCCTTCTCTATTGTTTTGTTTTGTATTTTTGAACAAAGTGAGTAAAATGAGAGACAATATTAGTAATAAGTAGGTCAATAAGCTACATCTTTGATATCACCAGAATACTTTTTGATTCTTTCTTAAGCCTCGATTTCTGAGTACAAAAGTTTTAAATTTTCATATTGTAGCTCCATTTCCCAGTCTTGCCTTTTTTCAAGCTTTTAAACTGAGTGAGCAAGTTGTGATCCTTTCTTTTTTTTTTTTGTTTTTGGATTTTTCTCCTTTTCTGGAATAAGCTCTCTCAATGGTCCTCAGTTCTTACAAATTTAATGAAAATAAGACTGTGGATAGAGGAGGAAAAACCTAATTCCCACTGAGTGAAAAGCCTCAGTTGAGATTAAGCATATTATTTTGACACTAGAGGATCCAAACTGGGAGGTAGGCTGGGAAAATTAATGTTCATTAGTTCCACCATTTATGCACCTACATGCAGAATTCCTAGCAATCTGCTCCTTTAGAGAGATAATATTACTGAAATAAAATAAATGGAAAAAAAAAAAAAAAAAAGGATGCCAAGGAGGGAAATGAGTAAAAGAACGGCATACTGGTTATAGGCAGAATCACACATTTTTCACCTGGATGTCCAGTTTGGCCTAGTTAACATCACAAAACAGTTTTACACCAAGGCAAGTATTTCTACCAAGGCAGGTCACTGCACCTTTCCTCAAAATTCTCTGAGGCTCCATGAGATAGGCAGCAGGGACAAGCAATATATCGGTACATAAGAATCTTACTAGAGCTTCATATAAAATTCTTTCCTCCTTTGTACACAGATGGGGGCTCTGTTGCTGACTTGAGAGTAGTTGTTAAGACAGGAGCTGACTCTGCAGTGGAGTGTGACAGCTGTGAGACCACCACCCAGTAACTGTGCACTAAAGTGTAGGATGGGGACCCACGAGCCCACACAAAGCTGTGGGTAAGGGAACTTGTGGAGATATGATGCATCTACCAATAAAGATATATTTGTATACATAGCATGAACAGAGTTCAGTGAGGTCCCATGCACACAATATGTGTGTTCTTAAGCAATCCCCATCCAAACATTAGCTTTCCTGTAGGAGTCGCTTGGCCCTCTTGCACCCCAAACCTTCACAGAGAACAGATCTGCTGATCTGAACTGAGTGCAAGGTAACCTTCACTGCTGCTGCAGTTGGCCTGCCAGGATATAGTTGCCTTCAACAGAGCCATCTATCCAATCCTTACTGGTAAATTGGAGCATGGATCACAAGTTTTTACAGCCTAATGATGATATAAGGGAGTACAATCCATGGGTTGCCACTGCAGCAGCTCCAGGCAAACACAGCCTCTGCTATTCAAACAAAAGGGAAGAAAGAAGTTTCCAAAGCTCAGCTAGACTTTGCCCATCACAAGTGATCTGTCTTCTCCATTGGCTTCATATCTAACATCAGAGCCAGGTACTAATGCCACTGAGACTTGGTAAATCTGACGTAGCATAGCTTGGCTTTCCTTTAGTTTGTTGGGACTCCCACTGTTATAGAAAAAGGTGTCTCACGTTAGTATGGATACCTTTTTGTCCGTCAGCTCTTTCTCCAAGCAAAGTAACATCAGCCTATCTGGACAAGAAAAAGAAAATGCAGGAACTTGTGACTGGTTGAGAGAGAGTACATCATAAATTTGAATCCCTTTTATTCTCCTGTTAAAGCAGATGGGAGTTTTGCCTTTAATTTAATTGACAGCAGAACTGAGGCCCTGGTTAATAGAAAATCAACCTTTTAAACAAAAAGGAGTAAAATGTGAAGAGGGATTTCCTATTATCAATGTTCTTACAAGTTAGAAAAAAATATTAATCTGAATTACGGAACTGAAAGTTATCTTTTCAAATAGTGCTAAATAGATTTGTGTTTTCCTTTCGAAAGACCATTGCTGAAAGTTAAGAAATCCCTAATAAGCATTAGAATTTATTTACTAAGTTATAGGTGTTAATGTGAAGCATAAAATGAATATTTAATGTACGAGAGCCCTTGCTTAATATATGTGCAATTGATTCTTCTTTTATTATTCTTGTCATACTGATCATTGCTTATTTCACACTCAAATGTGTTTCTGATGATTAGTTCTAAACAGACACTTTTTCTGCAATTAGCATCATTGGACATCTCATTATTGGCAATCAAAGATTTTGATCTTAAATACTTTTTTATAATTAATTTGATGTTTTATTGAGTGTTACTGACAATGTGATAAATGTAGGAGACAAATTCTGCATTGTATGACACCAGGGAAAACTAGGGCTAAATGTCTTGGTACAAAGAATATTTACCATTCAGGAAAAGAAAAGTAAAACAACAACCAGCTGTCTTTAGAGGAAAAGTCTCTCTAACTAAAGGTTCTTCTATAATGTGCAATTTAGGATTGACATGCTATCTAATCTATAACAGTGGATTACACCACCTTCCTTACTGCTGCATTCAAATATTGAACCTAGTTTGAAGTATTGATTCAACTGCCTTCAGTCACTAGAAATATGACAGTTTATACCAGCTATCTGGTTAGTAATATCTCCATAAAGTGATACATTTAAAAAACACACACTTAAAAATAGTACTTTAATTTTTGCTTGCTGCTTAAAAAGACCATCATAGCTGTCATTAAATGAAAATAAAGTGCTCTAGTTCTGAAGGACAATGTTTATAATTTTTTCCACTGCAGTCGACTGGGTCAGATGTAGACTCCTTGTGCAGCTGATACTGTCGTTGCAACAAGCGTTGTGAACATCTTCATTTTGTTTTGATTTTTAAACAATTTTGCTCAAGGAAGCTTTGCATAATTGGACATATATCCCATCACTAGTGCTAGTTCAGCTCTGGGCTTTCACATTCAAGGGGCTGATCTGTTTAAAAGCTCCTGTGTGTCAAAGCAGAGGAGAGAAATAGAACTCTTAGGAATTATTCATACAGCGACAATGAAATTTCAAGGCAAAAAAAAAAAAAAAAAAAAAAGTCCTATCTTAATTTTTGCACTGAGTGGTGGAGGCCGAGCTGACCTTCCCACCAACAGACATACTGCCTGCTCATGTCTTGTTTCTGCTGTGTGGCATCACATCTTGCTTCAAGCACTGCTCTGTCCCACCCTACAGAAGATAACCCAGAGGATATTCCATCACTGAAGGGAAAATTTCCTGGGGGTGACACTATGCTAATACCAAATAAATAACAAAATCAAACCCAAACTTGTTAGTGGGTAGGTCAGCCAGCCAATCCTTTCAAGACAACTTCTTGATGCTAGGAGGAAAAGAATATGAATCAACAGGCAGGACAGAGACCTTGCTGCTGCTGAGTGACTCATCCTGGGAGTGAATTGTCTTCATTAGCATAGTGTCACCCATTTATTTTCCTCTGTGGAGGGAAAGGGCTCCAGTTTCCTCTCTTTTTTACATGACCTTCTTCAGACTTATTGTAGAAAATCTTCTGGAGATCCAGCAGTAGTTCTGTTGCTTGTCTGCTTTTTTAATTTTCTCTTTTTTTTTTTCACTTTTTTTTTTAAGGGTGACAATAAATGTTATTTGAAAGCAAAAGCTTTGCAAGCTGCTTAGTCTATTATATTTAGGGCTATGTTATGACATTCTAATCAGGTTCCCCACTCATTGCTGCTGAATCCAAGTGATTTTTATTTATTGTTTTTTCCTTTCTCTCCTGTACCCTCCTTCATAAGAAGGACGTAGGGGCTATCTGGGAAATGAAATGACTCACTCGGTGAGAAATCCATTTGTATAGTACAGGAAGGGCAAACCAGATTTGCTCAATTCCTTGCAGAACGTGAGGGCAAACCTTCTTGGTGGTTTTCCACTGTCTTCTCTTGTGTTTCTAGCCTTCAAAACAAATTATTTCAGAAACTGCCTTTTCTAACTCAGTTTAGGTGTTTTCTCCCCCACCTGTTTCTAGAAGGATAGTTCTTAGAGAGAGAGCAGAGGAAGAGGGAGAATGACATGGGGGAGATGATAGAAGAGTAGAATGTTGCCTAGGACAGAACTTGGTGAGGTTATCCAGTCCATGTTTCTTAGGCTAAAAAAGGGATCAACTGTTCTTTTCTGATGAAAGAATGTGACTGGGAGGTTTTGTTGAATTCTGTGGAGCTGTGAATTCCTGGTCTGATTATCTGATCCTGACATGTGAGGTTAAAATTGATAGTTCTAAAGCTGAGAAATACATATATGAGGAATGAAGCTTTTAGCTGTATTGATCAAACTACCAGTTTTATATGGGAATTAGTTGGTATTTAATCTATCTAGCAGCATATATCAAAATTACAACCTAAGGTTTGTAATACTTAAGAAAAATTGGGAGGGGAGGCTTGGGGAGAAATAAATCAATGGGATAAACTGTAATTAGCTTTTTTTTTTTTCTGATAGATTACAGTTCCTTTCCCAAATGAGAACTCAGTACAGTCACTATATATATTTAAATTGCATTAACTATCCTAAGAGCTGTAAAATACCTGGAGCATGGGAGATGTCTAATATAATAAAGTAAATAGTAAGTAACAATATATAACTAGAAGCTAGTGCTGAATTTTTATGGGTTGGGTTGTTTATAGGTTTATAAGAGCAGCACTTGTTTGGAGCAGGCACTAAGGAATACTTAACTAACAATCAAGGAAAACACTCTGTCAGAAGATTTGCATGAGTTCTTTTCTTTTATAAAATCTATGTATTAAGCATGTACTGATATGGTAGCCTGATCATGGAATTCAAGCTGAAATAAAATGTATTTAAAAAGAAGAAAAAAATAGTTTTGTCAAAATATAAATACATTTTATTCATGTTTGTTCTAATATCTTTCATTACAAAGGTATACAAAATTTAATTGATTCAGCAAAATAAAGAAATAAACAATCCAGAATCTTTGAATTTTAAATATCCATGAATATTCTGTAGAACATACAAAACCTCACAGCTGATCTTTGTTTTATCAGAACCTGCATTTTACTGGTAGCAGACGTTATGGCTAAAAAGAACACAAACACACAACTGGAGAATCAGGTTTTAAAGTATCTCTTCGGCATTAACCAAGCTGACAGCTTTAGAATTTTTTTTGTATGCTTACTCCACCACTAACATTCTTAAGGCTGTGCTGGAGACAATTCCTGTTGGTTCAACAAAACAATAGCAATCACCTACAGCATACCCTGGACCGTGCTTGGTAGTTTTATGACTGGTGGTTGACTTAGGGGGTTGTACCTCTTCTTCATTGCCTTGTTTACTTGCCTTAGGATCCTGAAATTCTTGTTCCCCAGTTCAAAGTGACTTTGTCACCGTACTTACATGTGATGTGGTCTCACACCTGGACCTATTTGGAGTTCACTTATTTAAATCCCGGTACAGTCATAAAACCTTCCAAGAAGACTGCAGTTAGCTCATCACCTTCTAATGGATGTCTTATCCTGCCCCTGAAGCACAGAAAGCACACATACTGTTCTGAAATACACATTGGCTTTGCTGTGCTTCTAGTCATCAAACATTAACACCAAATATTTGCAATTAGACTTCCTATTGTAGAAACTCAGGAGTTCCTTGAATATAGAGCAGCAAATTGCTCTGAGATGATGGTAGGCATTATCCCCCATAGGAGGGATCCTATTTTCAGTGACATGCTAAGTTAATTCTGTTTTACAGCTGCTATGCAGAAAAAACGATGCTGAGCAGTTTCATTGGAACTCTGGGCATTTTGCTTTTGGTCTGCACCATGATAAAGTTTTCCTTTCCCCATTGCTGCCTTCTTTTCTTATAATGATGCATCTAACAGGATTCTTTTGCTAATTTAGGGATCTGCCTGCTTACATGTTGTTGTGAGCCTCAGTCAAGCCATCAAGTATGCTTCAAATGTACAGGAAGCCTGGAAGCACTTGGGATGTAATGAAAATAAGTAGGTTTGTGACCAAAAAAGAGGAAAGAAAGGGTAGATGGCTAATGAGAATAGGCAGAGGGAATTATACATCTCTGTACTTTTCTTGCAGTCCAGTGGACAGAACTTAAATTCCACAAAGAGTTGCAACAATTCTGTTGGGTTCTCTATAGTAGGCATCCTGTATAACTTCAGAAATTACTTAACTTCTCTATGCTTCAGTTCCTCTTCCTTCATACTTTCTTTTAGACAGCACATTGCTGATAGTAAGATTCTTATCATTAGTCTCAAGGCAATGGTAAGAGTTGGGAGTTGAACAGAGGATCTGAGAGTGGTGACTTACACCAAGGTTGTATGTCAAGCCCTGGTCAGTGCAGGAATGGAATCCAAATCCTACGAAAGTTTGTGGCTTCCTAGTAAACCTTTCTGCTTGCTGTCCTATGCTGATTGACAGGCGAAAGGGGCCACATTGGTTTATGTTCTTCTGAAACTTGCTCTGGGATTGGCTACCTTATACACATATACTTACCCCATGATCTAATTAATTTAAAATATATCTTGTTATTTTTATCACTTGGGTCTTGATGTAGCGGTAAGTGAGGGCATTGATTAAAAACATTGGATGAAGCATGCTGGACCAGATTTTTTGATCTGAAAACTGACCTTGGTCTTGGAGGCTAATCCTGTTTGGTGCTCAGTGTGTTCATCCCCCCACCAACTCCACCAGAATATGAAAAAGCTGTGTACCTTGAAGGATAAGTATCCTTTAGTTCGTATTTTAGCCTTTGGCAATGCATTAATTAAATGAGGATAATGCTTACTTTCCCTTTGAGGATATTGTGAGACTTGGTGTAGAGAGATATTTTGAGCCCTTCTCATGAAAGACACTACACAGAGTAAATGCCAAATGTTATACACCTCTTGAGAACCAAAAGGTCACCCACTGAAGACCAGGCTAAATTCCCATTGATTTTGATGAGAAGACAGAGAGTAGTCAAGAAAAACAATCCCAAGGCCATGGACTGGTCCTTCTGGCCTAGTTGATGCTGGGCTCATGTAAGCTTTGATACTTTTTGGAATTAAATTCAACTTCTTCTTTAGTTTCATCATCATTAATTTAGCGTATCTTGAAGAGAAACGATAGGTCAGTTGGAAGGAGGGGCGAGGAAGCCACATAGGACAGATGATGAGGAATTAATTAAGTATGCTGCTGGCAGTAGACTGTTGCCTTTTGTGGAAACCACAATGCTTAGAGCTATAGAACTATCAGGCAATGAAAAATATAAACTAAACTAAAAATAAAATAAAATAAAATAAAATAAAATAAAATAAAATAAAATAAAATAAAATAAAATACTTTAGATTTCCATTCTTATGTGTTCTTGCTGTCGTACATATGGATTAGGACTTAAGTTCAAACATTCCCTGTGGAAATTAGAGCTTGCTAACTTAGAACAAACTGCATTAGAAATACAGGTTAAGCAAACCTAGAAATATTCAGGTTCAGCTTAAGCTTCAGCTGGAGTTGGGCTGAAATGTTATGTTTAATTTTTTACTCTGGTGTGGCAATATTTGTAAGATAAACTGAAATTGTGGTGTCTGTATCAGCCAGTGCTTTTCAATGCTGTACTAAGGGAGAAATTTCGACTAGTCATAAGACTCTGAATATTCTTATAATCCCTATTTCTTGACTGCTTTTGTGTCTAGTTTCTTCCAGAATCTTTCCTTTCTACTGTCTCCTTTTGGTGTTGGTCATCTTCACATTATTTCATGATCACCCACTGGCCAGTGTGAATGTTGACAAGTCCAGGTATACCAGAGTCACAAATTCCTTCTTGAACATCCATCTGACTTAGATGATAAAAACATCTTGTTATCTAGAATAGAGTCAGTGTGCAGAGCTCAAGAATCAGGGGATGCAACATAGACTTTATATAAACACAGAAACTGAGAGTAGAAATTGTACAAGTCATGTTAGTCAGATGAGGGGAAACAAAATCATTAAAAGTAAGGGTAGAGTTAAAGACTAGGGGGGAAAAAAAAGAAAAAGAAAGAAAGAAAAAAAAATAAAGAAGAAGAAGAAAAAACGATATCAGAGAAACAGACTGTTGGCCACTGTAGCATAAAAGTCAGGCAGATGTGCCTCTATGGAGTTGGCTAACTTCTCTTCTTGGACAGTTTACAGCTACCACTAGGAACAGTGAGTTTCAATATAGAGAAAGAGAGATGCAAAAAGCTATCATGATATGGAACTGGCCAGGAAAGATGTTAAGCACAAGGGTGTTTATTAGGGTTCTTGTGCTGTCTCAGTCCATAGAAGTTATGAATGACTGAATGTTAATCTTTCCTTTTGGATCAGCTGAACTTTGGGATTCCTCACAGCTCTGTTTACTAGCTTTAGAAAGAACAACACTGATTTGAGACCTGAACTTAGGAGCAAAGAAGAGGGAGAAGAACATCTTCTGTACCTAGTAACAGCATTTTGCTTTCTGAGGTGGGCTGGAAGCAAAGAAACCTGTAACAGATGAAAACTTGGCTCTTAGCCTAGGTGCAGAGTTCAGATCTCTTTCTTGTCTGAGTCTGAGCCCATCTCCAGGGCTGTCTGATTTTGTCCTGCTTGATCCTGAACACCTTTTCCACATTTTCTATAAATCTAGAAATCAGAAGACCAGATTATAATGAAAGTGAGTCCCATGTTCCAGAAAGCCAAAGGGCTAGAAAAGATCATAAATTGTAAAACCACTGTCTAGTTGCACTGCTACTTGAATGATTCTTTCTTTCCCCTTCTCACTATGCCTTACACCTTTCTGACCATGAATTTCAGGCTAGTCCCATCCTGTGTTATTACTAAGTCAGCAGGAGCCAGTTTCTTTGTCTCCACATCAGGCAAAACATTCACTGGTGTCATTAAACAGGGAGCCTCTTTCTACAGCTTGACTCCTCTGGAAAGAGCCTTCTGATTTCTGCTTTGGGGAATGCATTAATGATGCCGATAGGGAACTCGCTTGCAGGTTGTTTCTTGCAGCATATGAGGATTTTACTCTATCAAAGGGTTTCTGGCTGTCTCTTAGGGCCCAGGCAGTATTGCTGCTCTAATTCCTGGGTCTGGTTTTCATCTAGTTTATATCACTTCTACCCTGGTGTGACTACACTGACCTGCAGAGTCTTTTCTGTGATTCATGCTAGTGTAGCGGATCGTAGTTACCTCAGAGATCCAGAATTCACTCCTTCCTATCCTTCCTCTCTGTTTCAGCCATAATGGCCAGATCCTGACCTTAGTTTCATCAACACCAGTCTCAATTAACTCTGTTCATGTACATCTGTTGAATATATTGGGGGAGAAGCCACCTTGGAGCCTGTCTGTTTGAAGGAGCTCAAACATCACCATCAGGCCAGTCTGATTGAGCAGGCTCTTGCATAAATTTTCAGATTTTTTTTTTTTTTTTTTTTGCAATTTCATGACTTAAGTTGCAAAACCTTTCTTCCAGGGTCCAGGTTTAAAAGCTTCTTCTTTTACAAAAGAAGGATAACGGGATGATTTTTGCATATGTGCAAGTGCACCAGGATTGGAGTGGGATTCTTCATAACAGGGACAACACTTTAAATCAATTCCTCTTTTGTACTAGACTCCTAATCCTTCTCTTACCTGATACAACAAAAGCAACATTTCCTTCTAGCATATTCTATTTGATGGGAGGAGCTCCATCCTGACAATTTATTTGCTCAGATGGGGATGTAGAAGTTGTGAGACCTGGCACCTAATCCCACCTTCAAAGTGTTATCACACAAATCAGGCTATTGCAAATTTGTGCCTCAGTTCCCCCTGTCATAAAAGAGGAATAGTTTCCATTTTCATATGCAAGGTACACTTGAGGATTAGGCAAATTACATAAAACAAATAAAGTGAAACTCAAATGTTGTTAATAAGAGATTAATCTGTGTATTGCTTTAAACTCTCAGAAGCTAATTCAAAGTAGTAGGTGTGTATGTATGTGTGTGTGTGTCTTCAGAAGTGAAGTAGTAAGAGCATTTATGAAAAAGATGAGCAGGCTTAAGGTGACTTTACCTGAAAGGCTGTCATAGCATAAGGGGTGGCTTGAATTGAATGACAGCACTATGGGTATGTTTATTTGTAGAAGTAAATGTAAAACATCTGTTGGACCTGTGTATTTAATCCTCCTGGGAGCGGCTTTGAAGCTATATCCCTCTGTGACTACATATTTCCTCTTTCCAGGTTGGTGACTAAAGATGAAAAGAAATCAAAATATGCCTAAACCAATCTCACATGCCGATCAGGCTGTGGTGTTTCAGGCTTGTACAGATTTTAAGGCTTATTTATGGTTTATGTTGTCACTAGTGATCTCCAATAAAAACCCTGGCCTTTTATCGTACATTTGGTTCTTGTTATATCCTAGGTAATTAGACAGCAGATCCAGGTATTGAACACACATTCCTTCACTAGCTATCTAAAATTAAAGGTAATCATAAAGACATTATGGAACACATCGAGATTTCCTTTATTACAACATTAATGCGACATTATGCATCGCACTCCATTTGATTAGCATATGGTGCCTCAGAGCAAATCAGTTAACACTGATGCATCTATTAAAGTGTCCAAGCAATATTCCGCATCTCCTAAGTGATGCACAATAAATATTCTATGGTGTGGCTGCCCTCACCCAGCCTTCTTTAGTCTGACATAGCTGTAAATCTCTCCTGATGAACTGGGGTGTGCTGCTGATACAACACCAGGATGCCATCACTGGGATGGGAGGTCCCTTGCTGGAAAGTGGGGACAGAAACTGAGGGGCAGATTTAAAGCCTGTGTTACTTAGCTAATCTCTACTGGTTTGCAGAGCAAGGTTCTTTTATACTGTGTTATGGAATGATGAAGGCTTTAGACTCCCAAGACTCTGCTGTAACCATGTAAGTATAACATTAACACTGGAACAGGCTGCCCAGATAGGTGGTGGGGTCTCCTTCTCTGGAGGCATTCAAAACCTGACTGGATGCATTCCTGTCTGACCTGATCTAGGTGATTCTGTTCTGTCAGTGGAGGTTGGACTAGATGATCTTTCGAGGTCCCTTCCAATCCCTAACATTCTGTGATTCTGTGAAGTACAGTTCTCTCATGGAGTCAGCTATGCTGTTCGGTCTGTTACTGTAGAAGTGAACCAGTTCCCAGGCATTCCTCATATCCTTTGTTAGGGAAAGATGACAGACTTAACAATGCACATTTTGTCCTGACCCTTGTTGCAGGCTATAAAGGCTGGAATAAATATCTTCATAGTAATGGCTTGATAAATTTGAGTTTTGCTTTGTGTCTCCATGCTCAGGTTTCCATCTGACAGTTGGACTCCCTTTTTCTCCTGCTCTTGGCATAGAATTCTTATTGCCTAATTCTGTCCTTTTACATTTTTAATTGCACCTTTATTTAGAAATTATTTATCTGTTTTGCAAATCAAAACTTCTATTATTAATTTTGTACAATATTGGAGCCATATGCAGGAAGCACTATATAAAATTCAGTTTTCCATTGTAAATATATGTTATAGTTCTGATAAAAGAAAAAACAATGCTAGTCCTTGTTTCTAGACAGCAATGCATTTAAAGGTATTTAAGAATTAGAATAAAGGTTGGGTTTTTTTCGTAAATTCAGCCATAATTCTCAGCAAATTCTAGTGGGTTGCCTCCACATATATACTGGGAGATTAAACCCAGTATAAATATATTAGACCTGTTTCCAGGATGCGAAAAGTGCATCACTGGATAAGTTATATGAAATAACATAAGAACAGTAGTAGCCTGGATATTGAATACATAGTCTTATTTACCCTATTGTCCCCATACATCTCTTTTTAGAGATTATGTCTTACTGAGCAACTCCTTTTGTTCACATGGATATTCTGCCTGCAAGACCTCAACATCCTGTTACTTGTTCTAGTGAAGTAGGAGCTAAACGCTCAAGACATTTGCTCTTTGACTGTGTCAGTTGATCATTTCAGGAACCTAAAGTACCATTTCAAAATGTAGCACATACTATTTTGAACAAAACGAAATCTCTGATGTGCTTTTGAACTTTTCCAAATTCCACCCTGCACTTTCTTTACTGAATGATTCTTACACTATGACAAGTCAGGGAAAGATTGCCTGAAGTCATCTGAATCAGACAGAAGTAAGCAAAACTGTACATTGGTTAGTCTATAGAGAGAGATTGTCCTGATAAGAAAGTGTGTTAGTTATATGTAACCATTGGACTATTCTATGCAGAGCTGACAGTAGCCTACCTTCCTCAAAATCAGCTTTTGTAGGTTTTGGGGTACTTTGTCATCCTTTCTGCAGTGTTCACATTCATATTCTTTCATTTATTTGTTTTACAAAATTAAATCCCTAATGGCAAGTAAGGGGAAATGTTCGGTAAGCTGAATTCTGCAAGTATTATACCTATGAATGTGAAGGCCACAGCCAAATAGAGAAGAAAGAGGAAGGTGGCAGTAGGAAACAGAGGAAGAAAAAGTAGGTGCTTTAGTTTGATAAGAAAGATCTGAGTTTCTCTTATGTCCCTGCAGTTCTGCCTTACACTAGTGTCTTTCATCTATGAAGCTCCAAGACGTGCCTTTCACAAGTTCCTTGAATTGCAGGCATGTACCAAACTGTTAAGTGCAGGGACAGTCTTGGTGTGTGGTACATGCTGTATATGCATTTTACTTGCACTGAATCTAAAAATGCACATATTCAGACACACACGGGCAGCCCATTCCTGGTCTCATCAAATTTCTTCTTGTTTTACAACAAGAAGCTTGTGTATAGCTTGAAGAAAGATGGAGAAAAGAAAATAACTTTTTTTTATTGAAAGCAGTAAACTGAAAGGTATTTATTCAAGAGACACGGGCTTTTCCCAAGAGCTGCTCCAGTTGCTTTTAGAGCTCTCTCTATCTTTTTATTTGTGCGAAAACATTTTAATACTTGTCCCCTTCTTTTTACTTTTAAATAGAATATAAGTGTATCTCTATAGACAGTTTGAACTCTCTCATTTTCCCTGATTGAATGGGTTGCAGGAGGATAGGAAAAAATTTAAAGGCATGGGTCATGGTTTTGATAAATACACTTCAAGGATTGCTGCTAGAGGAATGCTATCTGTTACAGCTGAGGTTTTCACAGATAGTAAAATTTCAGGCCAAATGTTTTCACTTGCTTTGTCCAATATAAAATTCACCAAAACAGTGTGAGATCTTAATTTAAAACTAAGAAAATTAAGGTGATTGTCAGAAGTGGGTACAAGATGGGGTGAGATATTTCCCTTCACCACACACTCTCCTGTAATGTCTTTAACATGACACCAAGTGGACGTATCAGTTACATTCTCCTCTCCCTTCCTTGTGCTGCTACCCATGTCACAGCCCTTGGCAAAGCTGTGTATTAATTCACTTGGGCTCGTCAAGAATTTATTCCTCTGTAGGTGACAAGCCTTCAGGTCTAAAGATGTTTGCAACCTGTTTGCACCTATTAATTTTTTTTCTGATGGCATTATACACGACATGCCCAGTGAACAGAAGCACCCACCTGGTTTACTCTGTTTATAAACAGCCAGGGTCTCTTCTGATGAGGCTATGTATGTTTGTGCGTAACTACTCCAGCTACAGAGGTTTCACTTCCATCAAGGTTGCAAAATGCATGTGAGGAATAATGCTTTAAGGGTGGGGAAGAATAGCTAAGACTAGCTGCAAGGTGGTTTGCTATATAGGACGCGCGCTTGGACCTCTGCTGTTTTGCTCTGGCACTGATTTCTTTGAAACTATGAGCAATTTGGTTTACCTCTGAATCCTCCTTCCTCTGAATCACAGTGCTTACCTGCTTTGAGATTTAATCAAGGAAGCTCTGTGTGTGCCAGATACTGTATAAAAGCAAGAGGCAATTATTAAAAGTGGGCTTTGACTTTTTAAAGGTAGGATAACAGATGCTGGGTAATAAATCTCATTAAAGCTGATAGGGAAATAATCTTATTTTTGAACTCTGGTGTTATTTCTTCCCTAACTTTTGTTACTGTTTATTATGTATTCTGTTTTCACTGTTTGTTTTTCAAAAGTGCTGGAAACAAATAGATGACACAATGAGCTTTTTTTTTTTTTTTTCCCTCAGGTGTCCCACCACTTTCAGATTTATGTTTACATTTCGAAATTATTGAAGCGCATTGTGTTGATATGGCTGTAAGCAAAATGCTTAGCTTACAGATTTTAAACAATGTTGAGATTTGAAATCTGTTGAGAAAAGTTGCATGGTTTTAACACAATGTTACATTTTGAAATTTATGTGAGAGATTTCACTGACCTAACATATTTGTCGTTATAGGTATGTGTGTGTGTTTATGTCTACTGACATAAAAAATATTGACTTAATAGATTCTGATTTCTCTCTCTCAATTTGGGATGGGGAAAAAACATGTCCTGTTCGCTCATGATGAGTAATCTGCTTCCTGTCCACTTATATCAACAGCTTTGAACACGGAGCTGCAAATCTAGTCTGAACTTGATTGCTGTCAGAAGTGTTTCTGCAGTTAAGAAGCTGCAGTGTAGCACTCGGTTCCACATGAGGAGAATCAGATGTGCTTCAGGATTTACTTTACTCTGCTGTTCAATATGCCTCAATTCTGCAAATTCAAAATGATGATATACTTAAAGTTAGCTGCTGCTTTTTACTCACTTGCTGTTCTTGAATGAAATCAGTCATGCAACAAGCAAAGGCACAGAAGAATAACAATCTGAGTTTGGATAATTATTTGTCCTGGGATGATGGGTAGAGTGTTCACATTGAGGTTTTCAGAAAAACAGAGAACAAAACTCTTCTTTGAGTAGGAGGAGGCAAAATATTCATTGATAGATTAAGCCGCTACCTCAGTTTCCCTTTCCTACACAATTATAAGATTTTCACGGAAATACCTTCATGACATACTTGAAAGAAAGACAGCTCTGTACAAAAGGAAAACATCCTTAGTAA